>JAGFNQ010008636.1:215198-277707 GCA_024364735.1 Boesenbergia rotunda | reverse complement strand
AGATATACAAACACAAGACAAGCACATATATATTCTTAGCCTTAACGAATGGTTCTGACTTTGGGTTTCCCACAAAACCCTAGGTCGAACCGACGCCTATGTTCCCTTCCCGGGGAACGCGCCTTTCGCCTACTCTTCTCAGTAGAAGGTTGCCACACAGCCCATCCGGTTGGACTTTTGTCCTACTTCTCTCACCAGGACTTTTTGCCCAACTTTACTCACCAAGACTTTGGTGCCCAGCCCTCGGCTAGGACTTATTGCCCAATTCCTTGAATCAGGACTTCGTGCCCAGTCTGTGACCAGGACTTATTGCCCAACCCTATGTCAGGACTTCGGTGCCTAGCCCTCGGCCAGGACTTATTGCCCAATTCCTCGAATCAGGACATCGTGCCCAACCCTTGGTCAGGTCTTCGATGCCCATCCCTCGGCCAGGACTTAGTGCTCAATCCATGATCAGGACTTAGTGCCCAATTATTCAAACCAGGAGTTATTGCCTAGGTTAACTAGGACTTTTCTTCACTTTGGTACTGATTTCTTGGCTTACCCTTCCCTTGTTTAATGTATCACTAACTTAAGCATATTGTTAAACATTGAAACACTCGAGGAGGACATCACTGATGCATCTTGCACCAACAATCTCCCCTTTTTTGATGTTTGACAATATCTTAAGTTAAATTGGATTAAAGGGTTAAGTTATGATCCTTGGGATAAAATGGAAAAATTTGATCTAAGTTTTGATCCTTGGAAAAACATTTTGATTTAAACTTTGATCCTTGGAAAAAACATTTTGATTTACATTTTGATCCTTTGGGACAAAAAAAGCTTAAGCTCTCTATTCCTTTGGGGAAAAAAAAAATCTAACTTAAGCTCACTCTCCTCCTTCGTCATACATCAAAAAATGACAAAACAAACTCGCACCAACAATGAAAATTTCAAAAATAATTTTTTTTGAAAGTACTTATGGTAATTCCTTGAAAGCATATAATTTATGATAAAATATTTCACAACTCTTCCCTTTTTGTTTGAAAAAGACTAAGTACTAGTAAAAAAACTGCACCAAAAAAATTATACTTTGAAAAGTATTGTGCACTTGGAAAAATATTTTGTACTTTTAGAAAATATTTTGAACTTAGAAAATTTTGCACTTAGAAAAATATTGCCTTAGAAAAATTGCACTCATAAAAAATTTTCACTTAAAAAAAATTATGCACTTTAGAAAAATATTTTCACTTAGAGAAATATAGTACATTTAGAAAAATTAGTATTTTGAAAGAAATTTACACTTAGTACTTTGAAAAATGTTTTACACAAAAAATTAGTACTTTGGAAAAAATATTGTGCACTTAGAAAAATATTAGTATTTTGAAAAATATTTTGCACTTTTGAAAAATATTAGTACTTTGAAAAATATTTTGTACTTAACAAATATTAGTACTTTGAAAAATATTTTGTACTTAACAAATATTAAAAAATCTTTTAATATTATTTTTGTTTTGAAAACATAATATTTTACTTGACTTGGTTTCTTTTCCAGTTTGACACAATCATAGGAAACCTTGTTAACTACAAGAACATTTTCCTAAGTGTCTTGGAAATTCTCCAAACTCAAGTAAATATTATTTCAAATTGATTCCAAAAGACAAAAGGATTTTGAAAATAAGTTCTTGACTTGGATTTTTTTCCAGTCTGACACAATCCTAGGAAACCTTGTTAACTACAAGAGCATTTCCCTATGTGCCCTGGAAAATTCTCCAAACTCAAGTAAGATTATTTTCAAAAGTGATTCCATAAAAAAGATAAGTTTTTGAAAGTGATTTTTATGAAAAAAAATGACTTTAAAATGATAGTAGTTTAAAGAAAAAATACTTATGTTTTCAAAAAGATTCTAAAAATACTGTGTATGAAAACATTTTGAAATGTTTAATAATTCTTTTAATTTGGCCTCCCCCTAAACTTGACACAGCCCTCTGAGTCTTAAGGTTTGATTCAGACCAAAAGAATTATCTAATAATTAAAAATTGTCAGAAAATAGAATTACTTTCTTTTGACTTAGACTCCCCCTAAATCTGGCATAATCCTAGGAGTTCTTGTAGATCAAGAAGAAAACTCCCTATGTGTATTTAGGGTTTATCAAAATCAAAAGAGTAATTTAAAACAATTTCTGACCGATATTTTGAAATGATAGTATGATAATGTTCAAAGAATTAATTTTTGAAAGAATGGAATATAATAAGCTTTTTAAACATTTTTCAAAAACATATTTTGAGATGATAATAATTTTTAAAGCATAAGAATTTTTAAAAAATACTCCCCCTGAACTTGACACCGTCTGACTCCATCTAAGTGTCTTAATGGACTTTAGTGTTGACTTAAAAGGCTTATGTCTAATTGTGTATGTCAAACAATTTTTTGAAAAGATATAATTTTAAAAATGTATTATATATATAAGCAATCAGGCAAATATGAAATCCATAAAAATATTATTATGTTAAAACATTATTTTGAAAATAGATTTTTAGAAAAATATCCTAAGAATTTTGGAAAGCATTTTTGAAAAGCATTTTTCAATTTATTAGTCCTTTACATCTCACCCATTCTAAATGTCTCAGTACAATCAAGCATGGTTGCCTTATGGGTGTGTTGTGAGATGCTTGAATAATTTTTCTTTGAATTAATGTTAAATATAAGATTTAATTAAAACTTGTGTTAGATTCAAATTTATCAAATAGTAATTTAAAAATGTGTTTCGATAATTGGCTTCCAGGTCTTGGCAAGGCATAGAGGCCTTCTTTAGTCGTAGCCTTATTGGAGCAATAACCCTTTCCTTGACAAAGCCTTTTACCGAAAGTTCATTTTCAAATTACTTCTTGAGAAATTTTGGTCTAACTAGCTTAGGTTTTGGATCGGTAGCTTCGGCTAGTTCCACTAGACTAAACAGACCATGTAGGGTACGCCTTACCCTACTTGACCCTTTTAGAAGGGCTTCCCTAAAATACTATCATCTCATCTCCACCTAATACTATGTTGTTCAAGTTTCAAGTAAGTCTTTTTGTCCATAACTAATCGTTCTAAATCATGCAGAAATTTAAATATTAATGTCATGACATATATTTAAAAAATCAGCAAATGCATTAGCATGACATTTATGCATGATTCAATCAAGTCAAGGCATTTTAATTAAGTTTCTAATAATGTATCAAATTCTCGATTTGATACATATCGTGTGAACCCGCGAATATGCCAACCCACTTTGACATATTTAATTTTATTAAATTGATTATTGCAGTTGGGTTAGATTTTATTTAGTTTGAGTTTAAGTTATTAAGATTTAATTAGAGGTTAAACTTATTTAAGGATTAATTAGAGAATTAATTAGATTTAAGTTAACTAAGGACTAATTGGGTATCTTTATCCACATCATCTAGTTTATCTTTATCCTCATCCAAATCATAAAGATAAATCAGATCTTTTACCATATCATCATCCATGTCAATATTTTTAACAATTCAGTAATCTGGACGTAACCTAGTCAGTCTACTAAACCGCAGGTTCAGTTTACTAAATCAGTTTAGGCCCGATTTGACCCGAGTCAAGTCCGGTTCACCCATTTGTATTTGTTTTCTCTTTGTTTTGCTTCCAACTCTAGGTTTCTACAAAACAACCATACAACAACAAACAAGCAACCAAAGTCTTAATCCTATAACTACACTCCTGTAAGTCTACCTGACCTACTAGGCTTCATGCTTGGACTACATCCAAAACTTTACCACCTAATGTCCACTCCTTAGGGTTTCATTACCTAGATTTACTCACTAGGACCCAGCTTCGCTCACTAGGATTTTGTTGCCCAACTTCACTCACTAGAACTTCTACCACCTAGATTCACTCACTAGCATCTAGTTTCACTAACTAGGATTTAGTGCCCAATCCGCAATCATGTCTTAGTGCCCAGCTTCACTCACTAGGACTTCATTGTCTGATCTTCGACCAAGACTTAGTGCACAACTCTAGGCCAGGTCTTACTACCTAATCCTCGACCAGGATTTCGGTTCCCAACCCTCGATTAGGACTTTGTTGCCTAACTCTTGGCCAGGACTTCTTTATTAGTCATCTGATATTGACTAGACATTTTGTAGGACCGCTGCCGTCGATAGAGGGGGAGTGAATATCGATCATTGAAAAATCATTCGGAATTCTTCGTAAAACTTTCGTTCGTTCTAGAGTTAAAATATTAGTAGCAGCGGAAAATAAATAGAACGAAGAAAAACAAGGCAAAGGACACAGCGGATTTTTACTTGGTTCCCGACCCCCCAGGGTCAGTACATCCAAGGCCTATGCACGGGAACGCCCGTCCACTAATGGTCTCCTTCCCGGACTTTCCGGAGGCGGAGAAACCCGACTTACAGTGCAAGTTTACAATCAAAAGATAATTGAAATTAAGTGCGGAATTTAAACAAAAGCAAACCAACAAAACAAAGTATGAAGCTCGGCCGATCTGGACCTCCGAAGTGCCGCGCACTTCCTCCTGGAGCCTCCCGATTGTAGAGCCTCATCTCTAGCGCATTGTCGTCGGTCAGAATGCTTGGAATCGCTCTTGGAAGTTGTGTTTGAAGCAGAGGGGTCGAAGCCCCTTTTATAGCACTCCTAGGGGCGCCCTAGACGTCAGGGGCGCCCCGGAAGACTCGGTCAAACTTTATCCCTGCCCCTACCTCGCCGCAGCTGATAACAGCTTTGACCAGGGCGCCCCAGACCTTCCGAGCGCCCAGCTTGAATGCAGTCAATGCTAATCCACTGCTTCAGCCTCGCAGCAACGAAACAGGGTTGACCCGGGCGCCCCGGATGTTCTGGGCGCCCCGCTTGACACCTGTTCTGCCTGCTTCACCTAACTGCTGATTTCCTCTTTAGCTCAGGGCGCCCTGGATGATGGGGGCGCCCCCCTGATGGGGGCGCCCTGCTTAATGGCTGCAATCCTATTTTCTGCTTGCTTTGTCTCCGAATCTTGGTACCTGCAAGATACAAACACAAAGCATATATACATTTAATATTTGGCTTAGGGACTTGGTTCGGACTTCGGATTTGCACGAAACCCTAGGTCGAACTGGCACGAGTTCCCACCCCCGAGAACTTGCCCTTCACCTACTCCTTTCAGGAGACGGTTGCCACCCAGCCCTTCGGGTGGACTTTTGCTTAGCTTCCGATACCTCCGGACCTCGAGACGCCCAAACCCTGACCCGTCTCTACTCCTGTCCTTAGTCATCGCTCAGCTAAGTTGCTCAGTCCCTTGGACCAAGACTTCATTCCCTAGCAATCCTTTTCCAGGTGCCTAGCAGTCCTTCGCCAGGTGCCTAGCAGCCCTTCGCTAGGTGCCTAGCAGCCCTTCGCTAGGTCTTTAGGGTTACGATACCTAGCAGCCCTTTGCTAGGTGCCTAGCAGCCCTTCGCTAGGTCTTAAGATTACAATACCTAGCAGCCCTTCGCTAGGTGCCTAGCAGCCCTTCGCTAGGTGCCTAGCAGCCCTTCGCTAGGTCTTAGGTTTCGATGCCTAGATTAACTAGGGATTTTCTTCAGCTTAGGTTACTTCTCTCTTACTCCCCTTTGTCTGTTCAATGTATCACTGACTTAAGTGTATTGTCAAACATTAAAACACTTAAAGAGGAATATCATTGATGCAACTTGCACCAACAATCTCCTCCTTTTTGATGTTTGACAATAACTTAAGTTAGATTGGTTTAAGGGGCTAACTTACTATCCTTGGGGAAAAATTGACTTTAGTTTTGAACATATTTTTGATCCTCTAGAAAAATAAGAAAAAATTTCTAACTTAAGCATACCTCTCCCCCTTTGTCATACATAAAAAAAAACACAAGAAAATACTTGCACCAACGATGAGAAATTTTGGTTCTTTTTGAAAATATTTGGTGCAGAAATTTTGAAAGCATTGTATTTTGAATGATATATTGCATTTTTGAAAAAAAAAGTGCATAATTTTGAAAAAGATGTTATGCGCTTTGAAAAGTACAAGTACTTTTGAAAGAATTTGTAAATTTTTTTTTGAAAAATATACAGTACTTTTGAGAGAATTTGTAATTTTTTTTGAAAAATATAAAGTACTTTTTGGAAAATGCATAACTTTTTGAAAAAATGTTACTTTGGAAAATATAAATATTATGCCTATTTTGCAAGTACTAACTAATTTTTGAAAGAGATGAGACTTTGAGAAATATAAGTAATTTTTGAAACATAATATTTTACTTGACTAAGTTTCTTTTCCAGTCTGACACAATCCTGGGAAATCTTGTTGACTACAAGGACATTTTCCTAAGTGTCCTGGAAATTTTTCAAAGTCAAGTAAATATTAATAGAATTTTGAAAAAAATGATAGTACTTTTGAAAATATATGCAGGTGCATTTTGAAAAATGTGTGAATTTTTGAAGTCATAATACTTGATTTGGTTTATCTTCCAGTCTGACACAATCATAGGAAACCTTGTTGACTACAAGGACATTTTCCTAAGTGTCCTGGAGAATTTTCCAACTCAAGCTAAATATTATTTCAAAATTTTGAAAATAATAGTATATATTTTTGTTTTGGGAAAATTAATAGTATTTTGAAAGAATACTTACGTTTTCAACAGGATTTGAAAATACCGCGCATGAAAACATTTGAAATATTCAATAATTCTTTTAATTTGTCCTCCTCCTAAACTTGACCCAGTCCTGCGAAGCTTGTTGACCACAAGTATTCTTCCTCTAAGTCTTAAGGTTTGATTCAAATTAAAGAAATTATCTAATAATTTCAAAACAATTAATTAAACAAGATTATTTCAGAAGTTTGATTTATACTCCCCCTAAAGTTGACACATCCTAGGAGTCCTTGTAGATTATGAAGTGGACTTTCCTCTGTGTCTTTAGGGTTTATCAAAATCAAACAAGACAGATAAATTTTATAACATAAACCTTTTTCGAAAAACACAAGTGATAACGATTTAAAGCTCAGTTTTCGAAAAGTGTTTTCAAATAATAGTAATTTTTACAGTGTAGTTTTCGAAAGCCAAAAAAAATAAAAATAAAAATAAAAATCACTCTCCCTGTATCCGATACCATTTGACTCTATCTAAGTGCCTTAAGGAACTTTAGTGTTGTCCTAAGAGGCTTGTGTCTAATTGCGTGAGTCAAACAATTTTTGAAAAGATATAATTTTTGAAAAACATATAATATGTGTATTCAATCAGACAAGCATGAAATCCATAAAAACATTATTATGTTGAAACACTATTTTGAAAATATACTTTTAGAAAAATATTCTAATGATTTTGAAAACCAATTTTGAAAAACATTTTTCAATTTATTAGTCCTTAACATCTCACCCATTTTAGATGTATCAATACAACAAGCATGATTGCCTTATAGGTGTATTGTGAGATACTTGAATCATTTTTCTTAATTTATTTTTAATTCTAAGATTTAATTGAAGCTTGTGTTAGATTTGAATTTGACAAGAAGTAACTTGAATTTGAACTTCAAAAGTTGGCTTCCAGGTCTTGGCGAGGCACTAGGCCTTCTTTGGCCGTAGCCTTATTGGATCATCAACCCTTTCCTTGACAAAGCCTTTTAATGAAATTTCATTTTCAAAATTACATTTTGAAAAATTCTGGTCTAACTAGTTTGGGTCTTGGATCGGTAGCTTCGGCTAGTTCCACCAAGATGGCTTCTCTAACGTACTATCATCTCACCTCCACCCAATACTAGGTTGATCAAGTTTCAATCATTCTTTTTCCTATAGCCGTTCTAAATTATGCATAAAATTTAAATATGAATGACATGTCATATATTTAAAATAAATAGCAAATGCATGACATGGCAATTATGCATGAGTCAACCAATTCAAATTATTTTATTTAGATTTCTAAAAATGCATCAAATTCCCGACTTGATACATGTCGTGTGAACCCGCGAATATATCAACCCACTTTGACATATTTAATGTTATTAATTTTAATTGTCACAGTTTGGGTAAAATTTTATTTTAGTTTGAGTTTAAGTTATTTAAGATTTTAGTTGAATTCAGGTTAATTATGAATTAATTGATGTTGAATTAATTAGAAATTAATTGATTAGGATTAATATTGAATTTAATTTAATTGGAGTTTTAATTTGAATTCAACTTAATTTTTAATTTGAATTTAATTTTACTTTGAATTTAATTAAAGTTTAATTTGAATTTAATTTAATTTAAATTTGAATTTAACTTAATTTTAATTTTAATTAATTTGAATTTAAATAATTGAAATTTAATTAATTTGAATTTAATTTGAATTTAATTAAGATTTAATTTAAATTAAATTAAGATTTAATTCAAATTTAATTAGGATTAAATTAAGATTTAATTCGAATTTAATTAAGATTAAATCAAGATTTAATTCGAATTTAATTAAGATCATAATGATTAATTAATATTTGCGGGTTTAAATTCATCATTTTCATTATTTCGAAAAGTTCTTTTTCATCTTTATCTTTCTTTTCAAGTTTTTCTAATAATTTTGATTTATTTAAATTTTTGTAATTTTTATTAACTATGGCCTTTATCTTAGATAGTTGTCACGCCCCGAGACCTAGGAGTCGTTGATCCAATAGAAAATCCGACAGCACCTCCCCAGTCCGGCGGACAATTTGCACATACACACAACATATATATCACAACCACGCAGTTTATATGGGCCTCAGGCCCCAAATTCAAGCAGAATAACAATATATATATGATAATATGCTCATAAAACCAAAACTCGAACTTACCTGAGCTGCCAGGGGGCAGGAATGCAGCAAAACCACACACGTAGTCCAACAATGGACTCAAAAGTACAATGTCATAAATCAAATCACAAACCACAAGTCCACAATAAATCTAGTGCAATGTAATAAAACGTAATATGGTCCTAAAACAGAAATAGTAGATAAAACCCAAATTGAATGTAGTAGCAAGCACGGGGCTGGCGACTCGGACCCTCCTGGCAGAAATCAACCTGAAATCAAAAAGTAATGGCAACGGTGTGAGTCCATAAGCTCAGCGGATACCTGACGGGCCCAAAATATACTAGATTAATCTGTCACGAAATGTATGGGCTCATCAAATTTAAATGTGAATTTATAAATGAATAGCTGAATAACTGGAAACCCATTTTACAATCAAAAGTATGAAAATGTAATATAGGGGCCACAGGTCGTATTTTTCTCGGGGCTAGTTGTCGTGCTTGATTCAAACTTGTAGTTATGTGTCGTTTTTGGGTTTCAAATGTGATTGGGTTTTGGATTGCAAATGACAATGAAATCGCAATTAAAATACAAGATGTTTGCCCCAATGAACTAATCAAGAAGTTGGCACTAAAGGACTCACTAATAATGGATGTAATTAACCAATGTGAAGTAGCCAAACTTGGAAAACAATTCTGAATTCGATTTCATGATGCACCACAGATTGTACTGAATTTATCTATCAAATCCGACGCATTCACTTGATTTCTAATGCAGCAATGAAACTACTTGATACTCATGTGAGAAAGCTTGTGTGCCCACAACCAATACTAATTGCTTAATCTGTAAACTGCCACTCCAAAACTGCCATAGACCAACTCAGTTTGTAAGGCAAAGCTACATGCAACGTGATAAGCAAGAATGGCTGCAGGAATTTAAATCTCTTACTGATCAAGACAGGAACCAGCTCAATTCAGAATTGAAATGCAAAAATTCTAAACATTACAGCAGAAATCAGCAACAATTCAGATGCAAATACAATCAATCCAACAAGCTAGCTGAAAGTAATTTCTCAAATTAGTTTTCAGATGGGATTTAGAAGAGCCAACATTCTATTGATGCAGCTTGAGCAATCATAAACTGAACAATTCAAAAATAAATCTGAAACTGTCTAAGCAGAGATGAATTCAGGGATTCAGAAATCAAATGCAGTGAATTGAAACTGAATTCATAAGCAATGGCTGTGCAGAAATTGGAAATTGGTGTGCCAACTACTTCTAACAATTCATCAATGGAAACAAATCGATTAAGATTGGGAAGGTAAGTTATCAATACAATGATACGCAAGTTTGCAGGACAAAATTCAATCCCAAAGTTCAGAAACAACTCAGTAACACAATTCATAAACTGTCAAGGCAAAATCTGTTCCAGAACTGCAGATCAGTTCGATTGCAAACAAACACATGAGGCAAGCTGAATTTCGGTGTGCAATTTGATGGATCAAGTTCAGATGCTGAAATAAAAAAAACTGATACTCAGAATTTAAGTGCAGAAACGCAGAAGTTTAAAGTTGATACAATAGCAGAAACTGTGAGTGGCACGCAAGGATGATGCGCAAGCTGTGAACTCAATTCAGAAATGAATTTCAGCTAAATAAACTGCTTAAAACACACTTATTCATTACACAAATAAGCTAGCTAATAAAAACACTGAATTAAAACTCTAATTGAAGCAGAAACAAATCAGAAACTTGAAACTGAAGTGGCTGATACGCAAGATGAAGAAGAAAACAGGGAAAGCTGATACAAATTGATACTCAAGCTAAAAACGAGAAATAAACTGAAATTAAACACAACTATCCACTAGATAGGTTCCTAAACTACTCAACTTGAAGGATTAAAGCTAGGTTAAGCAGAAACCATTAAGAATCGAAGTTAACTAATTCTGAAACCAAGAACAGAAACAGAATTACAGCAGTAAATGAAAATTACAGCTACAAACGAAAATTTGCTATCTAAACTACTCCTCAACCATTCCTCAACTCAAGAGCTCCTTGGTCGTCAATCAAGGGAGAACCTCGGACCCGCAAGCTCCGCAAATCAGCAGGAAATGTCTCTGCTACCGAATCTGATCAGATCACTGCTCAAACTGAAATCAGCTTCCAAATCCTTCAAACTTGCTGTGGTGGATTGCGATCTTGATTGGGGAGGGACCGAGACCTTCCAGGGAACCCCTCTGGTCAGCTCGGATGCAATGGAAGTGGATCACAGCTGAGTTCAATGGAATCGGATAGTGAAACTGCCGAGACCTCGCGCAGCTTCTCTATTGAGCAAATCTTCAATCGGAAACCTCACTGAGACTCTCCATACTAACCTAACCCTTGCTTTGATGATGGATTGAGTGATCGCGCCTCCTTGATGAAGAAATCTAGCTAAGAAACGAGAAGAAACTGAAGAAGAAGATGAACAGCGGCGGAGACACGACGAGGAAGAAATGGGCAGCGTTTCTGATTAAATAGGAAGTAATGGACGGCTCAGATTGATCATATGAAATCCAACGGCTGATCTTGCTCCGATTTGATCCAAATTTTTATGATGATGATCTGGGGCCAGGATCTGCCTTGTGGTAGCTCGGATCCTCCAGATTTGCAACGGATGGTCCAGATCAACTCAATCTGTGAATGGACGCTCTAGAGCCCTCCAAGCTTGATCCAACGGTTGATTGAGCTCTGATTGGGATGAAACCTTCAGATCTTGATCATAGAGCTTGATCAACCCTAACCCTAGCTCGGATTGCTTCAGATCGTCCCGGATGGCTCAGATCTAGCCGCTCTTGAATCGGACGGCCCGGATTAATCGTAGGCTTGATAATTCGATCCGGTTCACATCCGACTCAGGTTTGACCCAGTATGCCCTAGGTCTAGGATCCTTTCATGCCTACAAAAATAGATCCAAAATTTAGTGGCCAATTAATCCAATTTAATGCAAATTTACAATTAAGTCCAAAATAAAAGAAAATCCTAAAACCTAGGGTAAAATCACAATTAAACAATAAAAACATGGGTCAAACATGGATTTTAGCAATTAAAATAATCAATAAAATGGTGCTTATCAATACCCAGCAGATATGCATAGTGCGTTATAATAACAATAAGGGTCTACACTAATACAATCTCATATGGATAATAGGCAAGGGTATACTGAGGATACTAAATGCAGGTACATACCCGAATCCATCTAGCCTGCAAAGGGTGAAATACATCCCTATGGAACAAATAGAACATATAATCCAAGATAAACAGGTATCCAATATATGCATGTCAATCAAGTGCAGAAATCAAATGCATCAAACAATGCACGTTGCAAAATATGCACATGGTGCAATGACATGTGTCACCCTTGACGCCAATCAGATCATCGTCCACCTGTCATAAATGAACGTCCGAAAGGGTAGAGCTATGACAATTGTACGTACCCTGCTATCACTGCTCCTGAGTGACCGAGTGGACAGGATGCTGGCGGAGACTACGCTCCTACCCCAAGAAATGGGGGAGTCTAGCTCTCATCTCTTCGTGGCTCAGTACGAGAAGGGATCCCTGGCTGCTACCACGCCCGGACCCACCCTACAAATAGTGGCCGAACGGAGCAATACAGGGCAAATGCACACACCCTATGGTAGCCACTACCCATGAGTGGATGAGTGTGCATATCCTCATGTAACTGGCGACGGGCTCGGACTATATAGGAGCCGATGATCGCCAGCATGCAACAATGCAAGGATGGTGCATGATCCAAACATATAACCCTCACCAAGTTCTCAACTAACACCACCGGGTGCTAGGAATAGGTTTGAATCCTATATCATCGGATACAATTAACCTAGTAGATATACTAACAAAATAACAAGTGATCTATCAATATCAAAATGCAAAAGGGAAGGTATCACTACATCTATGTATATATCTACCCATATAGATGGCAACTCGTGAGACTGTATAAAGTGAAACAGGAGCTTACCTCAAGGATAAACAGCAGCATATATCAGATACAGGTACACTAAGGCAGATAAGCATACAATCTTACTGTTATCTATAACAGACAATGCATAGCAAGAAGACTATATCTAAAAGATAAGTCAAAGGGTACCCGCCTTCGAAGTGTAATCTGTGTCCGAGAAAGAACCTCCACGTCTTGGTGCTCGTATCAAATCAATGTCCTGTATCAAAGTCATAATATTTAGCAAAATAATATGTAATTTATAGCTAAACGAGCTATCTCAGGTAATTAGGATCGTTCTAATTACCGACGTTTCATCTAATTGACCATAATTTGATTATTAAACCTTGATTATCCCAAATTACCCCGATTATGTTCCCATTAGGTTTTGGAATCTGAATTTACCAAGTTAACTCATTAGGTTTAAATTCTAAATTAAACCTAACTCGTAAGTTAATCAATAGCTCTTCCCAAACTCACGGCAAGCACAAATCAAAGTGCTGCCAAATGTTTCAACTCCTTTAATCAACTTCAATTCTCTAAAATTGAAAAACATAGAACGGACTAACACCTATTTATCCAACCCGGCACAATGAAATGGAGCATCATTTACAAGGAATCAGGATACCCAATCATTCACTGATCCCTAGCCATTTCTCAACCCAAACACCAAACCTAAACAACATCTGTTCCGTCTCCAAATGGAGCTCACGGCATCAGTAACAAAGTCAAAAGCATTAACCTTAAAACTCATCCATGACACGCCAACTCCAAGGTCTAAGGTAGTACATGAAAAGCTACCACATAACCAAGAGACCAAACAAGAAATGTAATCCAAGATAGAGATAAATCCTAACTCGATAAAGAATTCCCCCAACAATCTGAGATCCGATCAAGGTATACGGCTACAACTCTAACCCTCAAAACATCAAACCCTCAAGTGGCACCTCACGGCAACTACAAGGGATTCAACAAAACAACCCTACAACAAAGCATCAACAGAGGCTACACAACACTAAATGGCTATTGAACACATCGATCCATCGATCCAAATAGATCTAACTTCTATCTACCAATCCATCATCGAATCTACACATGATCAAAAACCGAGAACAAAAATCAACCAGGGAACAAACCTATGTCTCATAGTGGGATCGCGAAGGGGAGAGGAGGAAGAAAATCGGGTCGTCGCTGCTTAGGGCTCGCAAAGAGAGCGACGAGGAGGAAGAAGACAACGTCGGGTCGGCACTTGCGGCTACACTAGGGCACGCGGAAGGGAAGAAGAGTTCGGCGTCGGCGCTGGCTGCAGGCTTCGCATACGAGAAGGGAAGAAGGAGCAGGTCGGCACCGCAGGTCTTGGCTTTGGCTGCACGGCGCTAGGGCACGAGGGAGCTTGCGGCGAGGGGTTGCGAGCGAGGGCTTTAAAACAAAAAGGGGGGCCTTTTACAAAAAGGCCCTTCACATTTCCTCAATTTCATATTAAAGCCTTAGGGTTAATGTTTTAATCCATTTAACCCTCTCTTTTATTATAATCACTAACTCCGCCCATATAATTTTCGAAAAATTTTATTCTACCGGGTTTTAATTGACCCTATTTAACATAGTTCTATATCCTCCTCAAGATTAGATCTTTCAATATCCTCATAGTAGGTGGAGTAAAATGAGCCACTAGTTAAATTTTTGTAATAACTTTCAAGATTATCTATAATTAAGTTATCATCTAGGAGAATTTTATCTTTATTATCCTCAAGAATATTTTCATCAAAATCATCTTTATCCTTAAGATTTTCAATAATTTCAGGGTTATCTTTAGAATTATCCTTAAGGTTTTCAAATTTGAATTCGGAATTATCCTTAGGATTTTCGAATTTGAATTCCGAATTATCCTTAAGATTTTCGAATTTGAATTCAAATTTATCCTTAGGTTTAATTTTATCTGATTTAAAATTATCAGACTTAAAATTATCAGAATTAATTTTATCAGAAAAATTATCAGAATTAATTTTATCAGAATAATTATCAGAATTAATTTTATCAGAATAATTATCTGAATTAATTTTATCAGAATAATTATCAGAATAAATTTTATGAATTACTGAATTGATATTCTGAATTAAACAATTAATTTCTGATATTTTAGTCATATCTGTATTTTCTAATTTGATATGCAAGATATTAATTCTATTGTGCAGGTAATCTAATTTATCAGGAAAATTAATTAAGTTATCATAAGATAGTGCAGGGATTTGTAAAGTTTTTGGAACATAAATTTTTCGTACCTTTGCCGGACATTTGTTTTTGTAGTGTCCGAATTTTTCGCACTTGAAGCATTGCACGTGATCCTTGTTTTTCTGGACTCCTGGCGCTGGTATCTCCATTGCCGCCGGTGACGAACGATTCTTACGAGTAGGGCACTGATTTTTGTAGTGCCCTCTCTCCCTGCACATGAAACAAATAATATGCAACTTAAAATTTGACATAAAAAGATTGTACCTGATTCCAATTGTAGGACCGGTGCCGTCGATAGAGGGGGGGTGAATATTGATCGTTGAAAAATCTTTCAAAATTCTTCGTAAAACTTTTGTTCGTTCTAGACTTAAAATATTAGTAGCAGCGGAAAATAAATAGAACGAAGAAAAATAAGGCAAAGGACACAGCGGATTTTTACTTGGTTCCCGACCCCCCAGGGTCAGTACATCCAAGGCCTATGCACGGGAACGCCCGTCCACTAATGGTCTCCTTCCCGGACTTTTGTTTTTGTAGTGTCCGAATTTTTCGCACTTGAAGCATTGCACATGATCCTTCTTTTTCCGGACTCCTGGCGCTGGTATCTCCTTTGCCGCCGATGACAAACGATTCTTACGAGTAGGGCACTGATTTTTGTAGTGTCCTCTCTCCCTGCACGTGAAACAAATAATATGCAACTTAAAATTTTACATAAAAAGATTGTACCTGATTCACCCCTGGGCTCCTCTTCAACTCCTGGCGTCGTTGCTCCGTCGGCGGTTAGTCCGGTGAAGAGCGGCTCGGCTCTGATACCAATTGTAGGACCGGTGGCGTCGATAGAGGGGGGTGAATATCGATCGTTGAAAAATCTTTCGGAATTCTTCGTAAAACTTTCGTTCGTTCTAGACTTAAAATATTAGTAGCAGCGGAAAATAAATAGAACGAAGAAAAACAAGGCAAAGGACACAGCGGAGTTTTACTTGGTTCCCGACCCCCCAGGGTCAGTACATCCAAGGCCTATGCACGAGAACGCCCGTCCACTAATGGTCTCCTTCCCGGACTTTCCGGAGGCGGAGAAACCCGACTTACTGTAAAATACGGGAAAAAATAATAATAATAATAATAATAATAATAATACATATATATATATATATTAGTAAGTATATATATATATATAATTAGAGGGAAAATTTTGGAATAATTTTCCTAAATTTTCGGAAATATTAGTAGGGAGAATTGGATGCAACATGAGTTGGTTTTGAATTATTTTAGGATAAATTAGAATTTTTGAAATATATATATATATATATATATAGTTATAAAAGGAAATGAATTAATTATATTCAATACCCTCCTTATACCTCCCTCCCAAGCCCTAGCCGACGCAGACAGCCTCGCGCCGACTCCCCTCCACACGTGAGACCTAAACCCGCAGTCAAGCGCCGACCCACCTCCTCCCTTCTTCTTCTTCTTCTCTCCGCTCGGGCGTGGCCACAGACCAGGTTCCTCTTCTCGCGAAGCCGCAGTCGAGGCTGACCCAACGCCTCTGCTCCGATTCCCTTTCTCTTCCCTTCGCGTGACCTAGCCGCATGAGGAGCCCTTCCTCCTCAGCTCTTCTCCGCGAACCCTAGCTGGTCGTCAGCACCTCTTCACCAGCGATCCTCGACCGCCGTCGCAAGTCTCTGCCTTGCTATCTGTTGGTTTCTGCCGATCAAGAAATTCCTTGGACCTCATCGCCGACCAAGTGGCGCGGCCATCTCAGGTAAATGTTGATGGTTTCCTATTCGTCTTTGAATGGAATTGTGCCAAAATTTGATCGAAGTTGCACGATTTAATTAATCATCGGTAGACTGTTGCTCGTTGGATTAATCAGAGGTGTTGTTTTGAGATTTGGTATTTGAGCAGAAACTTGGTGGTGATCAGATTTCGGAAGTAAGTATTCCACCATTAAATTGATTTATGAGTTAGGTGTAGATTAATACATGGAGGCTGCCGTGAGTTCATCTCATGGGAAATACTGTAATAGGAATGGATACTTGTGTTAAATTGTTTTTCCATATAATCTGTGATTGAATTAGAATCTTAAGTGATTCACTAGGGTGGGAAGTTGGATTGGTAGCACCTTGATTGGTGGTTGCCGTGAGCTCCATTTGGAGACGAAAACATTGGATAATTTGAAGAGTGAATGAGTTAGGTTTATTTGGGAATTTAAACCTAATGAGTTAACTTGGTAAATTCGGATTCCAAACCTGATTGGAATTTAATCAGGGTAATTTGGGATAATCAAGGCTTAACCATTTTATTATGATTAATTAAATGGAAAGGGACGGATTAGGTTAACCCTAAGACGGGTTAGGGATTAATTAGATAGTTACTATTTTTGTAGTAGTTAATTGAATCTGTCCTTGATACAGGGACTTGATTGGAATTTTTATTGCTGATATTGGCTGGTGGTTCTCTTCGCATTTGGATTCTTCTCTTTTGGAGGCGGGTACCCTTTGACTTATCTTTTAGATATTGTCATATTGCTATGCGTGGTTTGTTATATATAACAGTAAGATTGTATGCTATATCTGCCTTAGTATACCTGTATTTGATATATGCTGCTTAGCCTTGAGGTTATCTCCCGTTTAGATTCATACGGTCTCATTTGTTGTCATGTGAATATATGTGCATAGATGTAGAGATATGCTCCCTCTTACATGTTGACATTGATAGATTACTGGTTACTTTTTCAGTATACCTAGAAGATTACTTGTATCCCATGATATAGGATTCAGACCTATACCTAGCACACTGAGGTGTTAGTTGAGGACTTGGTGGGCGTATATGTATTTGGGTCATGCGCCATCCTTGCATTATTGCATGCTGACGATCATCGGCTCCTATATAGTCTGAGTCCATCGTCAGTTACATGAGGATATGCACACACATCCACTCATGGGTAGTGGCTACCATAGGGTGTGTGCATTTGTCCTGTATTGCTCCGTTCGACCACTATTTGGAGGGTGGGTCGGAGCGTGGTAGCAGCCAGGGATCCCTTCTCGTCCTGAGACACGAGAAGATGAGAGATAGACTCCCCCATTGCTTGGGGTAAGAGAGAGACCTCCGCCAGCATCCTGTCCACTCGGTCACTCAGGAGCAGTGATAGCAGGGTGCGTACAGTTGTCATAGCCCTACCCACGCGGACGTTCATTTATGATAGGTGGACGGTGCCTGACTGGCGTCAGGGGTGACACATGTCATTGCACCATGTGCATATTTTTCATCGTGCATTGTTTGCTGCATTTGATTTCTGCACTTGATTGACATGCATATACTGGATATCTGTTTATCTTGGATATGTGCTATACTTGTTCCATAGGGATTAATTTCACCCCTTTTTGCAGGATAGATGGGTTCAGATATGTACCTGTATTTAGTATCTTCAGTATACCCTTTCCGATTGTTTATATGAGACTGTATTAGCGTAGACCCTTATTGTTATTGTAACATACTATGCATATCTGCTGGGTATCCGCTGAGCTTATGGACTCACACCGTTGCCATTACTTTATTTTTCAGGTTGATATCTGCCTGGAGAGTCCGAGCCGCCAGTCCCGTGCTATTGATTTCACCCGATTTGGTTTTAATAGGTTACTTTATGTCTGTGGACCATGTTATGCTTTATTTCGTTATTTTGGATTGCCGTGGACTTGTAGTTTGTGACTTTATTTATGACATTGTACTTTTGAGTCCTATGTTGGACTGTGTGTGTGGTTTATGCTGTGTTCCTGCCCCCTGGCAGCTCAGGTAAGTTCGAGTTTTGGTTGTATTCGCATATTGTCATATATGTTATTATTTTATTTGGATTTGAGGCCTGAGGCCCATATAAACTGCGTGGGATTGTTATATATACTGTATGCATGTGTGAATTGTCCGCCGGACAGGGGAGATGCTGTCCGATTTTCTATTGGACCAGCGGCTCCTAGGTCTCGGGGCGTGACAATTAATTTTGGTATCAGAGCCAAGTTTTCGGATACCTTCGGGACTTGTGGATTTACGGTGTCTATTGGTTTTACGAGTCTTTTCGGATTTGTTCGTAGTAGTTTTATCGTTGTGATTGCACTTTGGGACTGGGCAGCGACAGGACCTCTCCAGACGGCAATTAGGTAAATTGGTAAAGTTATCCATTTTATCTTGTTTGTAATACTTGGTAATAATTCAACAGGTATGACTCGAGGTGCTTATGTTCCTGTGCCGAGACGTGGTCCGGGACGACCACGCAAGAGGGCTTTAGAATCTCAGACTGCAGGGTCACTTGAGAGATCCACTGAGGTAGAGTCTATTAACCATAGCCAGACTCAGCAGGATATTTCGAGGGGTCAGGATCCCCAAACTCAGAGGGTCCTCCTCCAATTCCATCAGTAGTCCCTACTATTTCTCCTGCTGTATCCGCTCCGGTATTAGTCACCGGGTCAGCAGGAGTACACCCTCTAGCAGATCCAGTACCAGTGGGATCATTGTTTGTTTTCCCTTCTGTTCCGTCGGAGACTCCTGTTCCGACATATCCGATTGTCTCTTCTGCGGCGACGGCTCTGACGCATCCGGTAGTTACCTCGGTGGTACTTGTTCCGTCTATCCCCACTATTCCATCGGAGACCCCTATACCTGCTCCGATTTATCCTACTGTTCCACCAGCAGTACCGGTACCATCTTATCCTACTGTTCCACCAGCAGTACCGATACCATCTTATCCTACTGTTCCACTAGCAGTACCGGTCCCATCTTATCTTACTGTTCCATCAGCAGCACCGGTCCCAGCTATCCTACTGTTCCACCCGCAGTATCTGTTCCACTTTATTCTGCGGTTCTATCAGCGGTATCGGGTCCCTCTTATCCGACTATTCCACCTGGGATGCCTGCTCCTACTGCTCCCCTGATTATGATTACTTCAGCATACCCCTCTGCTCCGACCATGATGCAGGCCCCAGTGCTTCCTTCAGTCTCACCTGCATTAGCTGCCCCCGGATTTCCTACAGTACCTACGGCACCACCCTCAGTGTCCGTCCCGATCCTGCCGATGGCTCCATCCATGGTCCCTGCTCCGGTATTCCCCTCTGTGCCCCCTGCGATATCTGCTTCTACAGGTGGCGTTATGGATCGATCCCAAATTCCGATGTTGGCGGAGTCCGTAAAGGGTCGGTTCACATTATTCCATGGAGGACCGGATCCGACCGTGGCCCGTGCTTGGATTAGGACGTTAGAGGGTACCTTCCGATATGTGACATGCTCAGACTGGGAGAAGGCTGAGCTGGCCATTTATCATCTACGGGATCAGGCATATACCTGGTGGACTACGCAGCAGGCTATCATCGGAGAGCAGTACATCACATGGGATACCTTCAGAGAGGCATTTGTGGCGAGGTACCTCCCAGGGGCTTTTCGTTCAGCAAGGCGACAGGAGTTTCTGAATCTCCACCAGGGAGATCGATCGGTATTAGAGTATGAGGCGGAGTTCAACCGTCTAGCGGAGTACTGTCCGCATATGGTGGCCGATGACATGGAGAGGGCGACGCAATTTCACCAGGGCTTAGCGGCGTACATTCAGGTTCGTATGTCGGGATTTGTTGCTACATCCTACCGAGAGGAGTTAGAGCGGGCTCTTGTTGTCGAGATGACCCAGCATAGACTGTTTGGAGATAAGAAGAAGGGTAAACAGGTCGTACATGACTCAGGTCAAACTCCGCAGTCGCAGACCACCAGGCAGAAGCGCGACAGTGAGAGCACATTTGAGGCATCACTTAGACCCCAGAAGTCGGGTCGTTCTTCAGCAGGGCCCTTCCGGTCTCAGCAGAATCGGGAGAAGTCTACTGATAGATCATACTGTGTATAATGTGGATCTCAAGAGCATATTAGGGCGGATTGTCCATTTGAGCATTCGGTTTGTTACTATTGCAAGTGTCCAGGACACCTGAGTCGAGACTGTGCACTAAAGGCACAGAACGAGAAGACTGGAGCTGCTAGTCAAAGTGGACATTCTGGACAGTCAGGATCTCAGAGTGGAGGGCACAGGACACAGTCTTCTTACCGTCAGCCACCGTTCACCCCTCCAGCACGTGCCTATTTTATGCCGGGATATGATGCCAGCTATACCCCACCTATAGCTCAGAGTTTAGAGGTAGGACCTCAGCAGCAGCCTATCCCTCAGCATCAGACTTATTCAGCATACCCGTCTACGATGTATCCACCTCAGCACCCTGATGGAGGGTTCGCTTCGCAGCCTCAGCATCAGTTTCAGGTTTCATCTCAACAGTATTCGGCAATGCCACCACCACCGCCAGATATGGGACGAGTTTCTGCTGGCACCAGAGAGGAGACACCGCGGGCCGATGGATCGACCTTTCGCGGTACGAGTTTCATATATGCATTTACAGCTAAATTAGCGATAAATATTGATAGTTCTCTTCGTACTTATTTCAGATATACTTGGGTAGTATCCATAGCGTACTTAAGATTTGATCATGGAGTTTTGGGAGTGTCCCTATCGGTTGTAGAGATACGGGTTATCAAATAGAGGTTAGGGGAGAGCCCTGCGATACTTATTTAAGCTATTTATTTCCCAAATTTGGTGAAGCATGAGTAAATTTCGTTCAGCATTTATGCTACCTATACGTGGTTAGTATCTGCTTAGTTTAAGAGTGAAATTTGGGGGACCAAATTTTTATTAGTGGGGGAGAATGTAAAATACGGGAAATAATAATAATAATAATAATAATACATATATATATATATTAGTAAGTATATATATATATAATTAGAGGGAAAATTTTGGAATAATTTTCCTAAATTTTCAGAAATATTAGTAGGGAGAATTGGATGCAAGATGAGTTGGTTTTGAATTATTTTAGGACAAATTAGAATTTTCGGAATATATATATATATATATATATATATATATGTATATATATATATATATATATAGTTATAAAAGGAAATGAATTAATTATATTTAATACCCTCCTTATACCTCCCTCCCAAGCCCTAGCCGACGCAGACAGCCTCGCGCCGACTCCCCTCCACACGCGAGACCTAAACCCGCAGCCAAGCGCCGACCCACCTCCTCCCTTCTTCTTCTTCTTCTCTCCGCTCGGGCGCGGCCACAGACCAGGTTCCTCTTCTCGCGAAGCCGCAATCGAGGCTGACCCAACGCCTCTGCTCCGATTCCCTTTCTCTTCCCTTCGCGTGACCTAGCCGCACGAGGAGCCCTTCCTCCTCAGCTCTTCTCCGCGAACCCTAGCTAGTCGTCAGCACCTCTTCACCAGCGATCCTCGACCGCCGTCGCAAGTCTCTGCCTTGCGATCTGTTGGTTTCTGCCGATCAAGAAATTCCTTGGACCTCATCGCCGACCAAGTGGCGTGGCCATCTCAGGTAAACGTTGATGGTTTCCGATTCGTCTTTGAATGGAATTGTGCCAAAATTTGATCGAGGTTGCACGATTTAATTGATCATAGGTTGACTGTTGCTCGTTGGATTAATCAGAGGTGTTGTTTTGAGATTTGGTATTTGAGCAGAAACTTGGTGGTGATCAGATTTCGGAAGTAAGTATTCCACATTTTAAATTAATTTCTGAGTTAGGTGTAGATTAATACATGGAGGCTGCCGTGAGTTCATCTCATGGGAAATACTGTAATAGGAATGGATACTTGTGTTAAATTGGTTTTCCATATAATCTGTGATTGAATTAGAATCTTAAGTGGTTCACTAGGGTGGGAAGTTGGATTGGTAGCACCTTGATTGGTGGTTGCCGTGAGTTCCATTTGGAGACGAAACCTTTGGATAATTTGAAGAGTGAACGAGTTAGGTTTATTTGGGAATTTAAACCTAATGAGTTAATTTGGTAATTTCGGATTCCAAACCTGATTGGAATTTAATCGGGGTAATTTGGGATAATCAAGGCTTAACCATTTTATTATGATTAATTAAATGGAAAGGGACGGATTAGGTTAACCCTAGGACGGGTTAGGGATTAATTAGCTAGTTACTATTTTTGTAGTAGTTAATTGAATCTGTCCTTGATACAGGGACTTGATTGGGATTTTTATTGCTGATATTGGTTGGTGGTTCTTTTCGCATTTGGATTCTTCTCTTTTGGAGGCGAGTACCCTTTGACTTATCTTTTAGATATTGTCATATTGCTATGCATGGTTTGTTATATATAACAGTAAGATTGTATGCTATATCTGCCTTAGTATACCTGTATTTGATATATGCTGCTTAGCCTTGAGGTTATCTCCCGTTTAGATTCATACGGCCTCATTTGTTGTCTTGTGAATATATGTGCATAGATGTAGACATATGCTCCCTCTTACATGTTGACATTGATAGATTACTGGTTACTTTTTCAGTATACCTAGTAGATTACTTGTATCCCATGATATAGGATTCAGACCTATACCTAGCACACTGAGGTGTTAGTTGAGGACTTGGTGGGCGTATATGTATTTGGGTCATGCACCATCCTTGCATTATTGCATGCTGACGATCATCGGCTCCTATGTAGTCTGAGCCCATCGTCAGTTACATGAGGATATGCACACACATCCACTCATGGGTAGTGGCTACCATAGGGTGTGTGCATTTGCCCTGTATTGCTCCGTTCGACTACTATTTGGAGGGTGGGTCCGGGCGTGGTAGCAGCCAGGGATCCCTTCTCGTCCTGAGACACGAGAAGATGAGAGATAGACTCCCCCATTGCTTGGGGTAGGAGAGAGACCTCCGCCAGCATCCTGTCCACTCGGTCAATCAGGAGCAGTGATAGCAGGGTGCGTATAGTTGTCATAGCCCTACCCACGCGGACGTTCATTTATGATAGGTGGACGGTGCCTGACTGGCGTCAGGGGTGACACATGTGCATATTTTGCATCGTGCATTGTTTGCTGCATTTGATTTCTACACTTGATTGACATGCATATACTGGATATCTGTTTACCTTGGATATGTGTTATACTTGTTCCATAGGGATTGATTTCACCCCTTTTTGCAGGATAGATGGGTTCATGTATGTACCTGTATTTAGTATCTTCAGTATACCCTTTCCGATTGTTTATATGAGACTGTATTAGCGTAGACCCTTATTGTTATTGTAGCATACTATGCATATCTGCTGGGTATCCGCTGAGCTTATGGACTCACACCGTTGCCATTACTTTATTTTTCAGGTTGATATCTGCCTGGAGAGTCCGAGCCGCCAGTCCCGTGCTATTGATTTCACCCGATTTGGTTTTAATAGGTTACTTTATGTCTGTGGACCATGTTATGCTTTATTTCATTATTTTGGATTGCCGTGGACTTGTAGTTTGTGACTTTATTTATGACATTGTACTTTTGTGTCCTATGTTGGACTGTGTGTGTGATTTATGCTGCGTTCCTGCCCCCTGGCAGCTCAGGTAAGTTCAGGTTTTGGTTTTATTCGTATATTGTCATATATGTTGTTATTTTATTTGGATTTGAGGCTTGAGGCCCATATAAACTGCTTGGGATTGTTATATATACTGTATGCATGTGTGAATTGTCCGCCGGACAGGGGAGATGCTGTCCGATTTTCTATTGGACCAGCGGCTCCTTGGTCTCGGGGCGTGACACTTACAGTGCAAGTTTACAATCAAAAGATAATTGAAATTAAGTGCGGAATTTAAACAAAAGCAAACCAACAAGACAAAGTCTGAAGCTCGGCCGATCTAGACCTCCGAAGTGCCGCACACTTCCTCCTGGAGCCTCCCGGTCGTAGAGCCTCGTCTCTAGCGCATTGTCGTCGGTCAGAATGCTTGGAATCGCTCTTGGAAGTTGTGTTTGAAGCAGAGGGGTCGAAGCCCCTTTTATAGCACTCCTGGGGGCGCCCTGGACGTCGGGGGCGCCCCGGAAGACTCGGTCAAACTTTATCCCTGCGCCTACCTCGCCGCAGCTGATAACAGCTTTGACCAGGGCGCCCCGGACCTTCCGGGCGCCCAGCTTGAACCCAGTCAGTGCTAATCCACTGCTTCAGCCTCGCAGCAACGAAACAGGGTTGACCCGGGCGCCCCGGATGTTCCGGGCGCCCCGCTTGACACCTATTCTGCCTGCTTCACATAACTGCCAATTTCCTCTTTATCTCAGGGTGCCCTGGCTATTGGGGGCACCCTGGATGATGGGGGCGCCCTGCTTAATGGCTGCAATCCAATTTTCTGCTTGCTTTGTCTCCGAATCTTGGTACCTGCAAGATACAAACACAAAGCATATATACATTTAATATTTGCCTTAGGGACTTGGTTCGGACTTCGGATTTGCACGAAACCCTAGGTCGAACCGGCACGAGTTCCCACCCCCGAGAACTTTTTTGGGACTGGGTGCATGTTGACAAGGATACGGGTTCGTAAAATTTCAAATTTTTACGTGCAGCGGAAGAATTAGAATAAAATAATTTCTCAAATTATTTTAACCACGTATCTAGCATGCATCCTTATGATGTGTGGACATGATCATAAATTAAAATTTTGCGGAAAAGTAAACTAATTTACTTTGTACCTCGCGTAACTCGAAGTAAGGGACGAGATCCAACCGTAGCGTCCCTTGGAAGCTCCGCCTCTATTCGCGTCCACGCCGAGTTCTCTTCGGGATGACTTCGCAAAGCCACGAGTTTTACGTCGATGAGAACTACTAGATTCTCCGAAGACACAACTAGAAAATCAAGAGAGAAGGATGGAAACTAACCACCAAGTTAACGGAATCAAAATTCCGGGAAAGAAAGGAAGGAGTCGCGATCCGCTTCTTCTTCTTCATCGGCACGAACTTGGTGGAGGAAACTCACGGGCACCCTAGGTGCTTGCGCCGGCCCTAGGGGATGAGAGAGAGCCGGCCCTAGAGAGAGAAAGGGTGCCGGCCCTAGAGAGAGAGAGAGAGTTAGAGAGAGAGAGGGAGAGAGTTAATCTCTTGATTACTCTATATTGGGAATTCAAGGCTTGCCTTTTGTTCCTTTATATAGTAGCCTCTCCCTTGCCAAGTCTCCCTCTTAACGGAATTTTCATAAGAAATTTATCCTATAAATTTTCTTATGAATTATTCCATTTAAGCCAAGTTTTATTATAACTAACTTTATAATAAACAAATACATCTCTCCTTTTATTATGGAATAAATTTTACAAGAAATTTATAAATATTCTTATTATGGAAAAATCAATTCATAATTGATTTTATAAAATTAAAATAAACCATTCCATGGATCATTTTAATTTCCATAAAAAAGAATAAATTTCTATAAATTTCTTTATACAAATTTATTTATCCATAATTTATAAAACAAATCGCACTTGATTTATTTTATAAAATAAACCAAATAAATTGGTTCTCTCTTTTATTGTGGCCGGCCAAACCAAAGAGGGTGGGCACCCTCTTTGGCCGGCCACTACAAGCCCAATCCCTCGCGAATTAAACTCATTTAATTCGCCCGATAAGCCTTCAAAAGACTTAGCCATTTTAAGCTTCCATTGCGCCTCTGATTAATTCAGATTCGACTTATTTCTCTTGATTGGAAAATCTAATTTTCAACTCGTTTTAAATCCCTCGGATTACTCGTAGTGTGTGTGACTAAATAGGCTTTCGATTTATGTTGGCCGTCTATAATCAACCAATTATAGAACGATCATGAGTGGCACCTAGTAGTACATCATGACCCCCAATTAATCGAAAGATCAACGGTTGACCTCAGAAGTAATTCTCAAACCCTTCAGCAGCTCTAATGAATCGTGCCCCATTCCCTTCACTATCTTATACCCACTTGGTTCAGGACATGGTCTGTTTGTGTCAGTCCCCACTAGACTATTACGTCACACCTAGCCCAAGTAGTGTCTTTCTCATCCTTTGGATTTCTAATTACTCTCATGTATTTAAGAGACTCATACTCTAAACATGATATGCTCTGGCCAGAGGCTTTGAGTAACAATCCGACGATAGGCCTGGGTATACATCTCCTCGCAAGGAGTGGTGAATCCTTTGTAGGCTGTTCAAACATCTTCGGGCACTTCGGCTTATACCCAATCATCCTGGGTCCACACCTCCTTGGAGATGCTTGCTTAAGATGTTAAAGTATAAGTCTCCATGACCAAGATGACTTGAACACCGCAAGTCAAAGGAACATCGCACTTAAGCTGCAGTAAGAACTTCATTGACATATCTATGTAGATTACCATATGAAGTTTTACAGCTAGTCACTCCAATGAACTAGTTCCCTTAACTAGCATCCATGTTTATCTCCGGACATCCCAATGTCACCAGCCAGTGAGAATCAGCTGATTAGAGAATAACCCATGCTAGTCTCAATAGAATTGATAGTGTCCGTTTTTATCAATTCATTGACTAGGGATATTTTCAATACTTCACAATTGCAAATGTAGAGATAATCACTAGTTGTGATCCCATCACAAATTCTTTTATGATGTGAATTGTATTGCGGACATTCAGTAGATGAGTTTAAGATCCCAATCAAATACACTAACATGTATACTCAAATAGTGAATTATCATTTATTAAAATAAATGTAAACAATCATAAGGCGATTGCCTTAGGACACTTCTCTCATATCACTAACAAACTCCCACTTGGCCTAATGCCAATCTCTACGGTATCCAATACCACAGGCTCTAACATGACCCTCAAACTTGTTCTGAGGCAAGGCCTTAGTTAAAGGATCCGCTAAATTCCTTTCAGTAGAAATTTTCTCAATTTGTATATCATTCCTACTTATAATCTCTCTGATCAGATGATAACGGCGAAGCACGTGTTATAGCTGATGAGACCTTGGTTCCTTTGCTTGTGCAATAGCTCCATTGTTGTCGCAGTAAACCGGCACTGCTTCATCAATGGTTGGAACCACGCCAAGTTCGGAGACAAACTTCTTGATCCAGACTGCTTCCTTTGCTTCTTCCGAAGCTGCGATATATTCCGCTTCCGCGGTAGAATCCGCTACGGTGTCTTGTTTGGAACTATTCCAACTTATTGCGCCTCCATTCAAAGTAAATACGTATCCAGACTGCGATTTGGAGTCATCCTTATCTGTCTGGAAACTGGCATCTGTATACCCACGTATTACCATGTCTCCTTCTCCATATATTAGGAACACATCCTTAGTTCTTCTTAAGTACTTAAGGATTATCTTGACAGCCGCCCAATGATCCATTCCTGGATCCGACTGGTATCTGCTTGTGACGCTCAGAGCATACGATACATCGGGCCTAGTACACAGCATATCATACATGATAGATCCTATCGTGGATGCATAAGGAATCTTATTCTTGCAAATCCTCTAGTCTTCTGTGCGCGGACACATAGACTTTGATTGGTTGATCCCATGCCTGATGGGAAGGTAACCTTTCTTGGATTCCGACATGCTAAACCTTTTTAGCACACGGTCTATATATGTAGACTGCGAAAGACCAAGCAACCGTTTTGATATATCTCTATAGATTCTAATCCCAATGATATAGGTTGCTTCTCCTAGGTCTTTCATGGAGAAAGTTTTGGACATCCAAATTTTAACTGTCTGTAAGACTGATATATCGTTTCCTATAAGTAATATGTCATCGACATATAATACTAGGAAATCAAACTCATCGACATACTAGTAATATGTCATCGACACACAAGGTTCATCAGGATTTTGTGAGAAATCAAACTCTTTGATTGTCTCATCAAAACGGATGTTCCAGCTCCTAGATGCTTGCTTCAGTCCATATATGGATCGTCGAAGCTTGCACACTTTGATTTTATCAACCGATGTGAAACCTTCAGGTTGTATCATGTATACATCCTCAAGCAGGTTTCCATTAAGGAAAGCTGTTTTCACATCCATTTGCCATATCTCATAATCATAATGAGCTGCTATGGCTAGGAGCATCCGAATGGATTTAAGCATAGCTACTGGCGAATAGGTTTCGTCATAATCAATTCCTTGTTTTTGACGATATCCTTTTGCCACTAATCTAGTCTTAATGGTAACTACATTACCTTCCATGTCGGTTTTCTTCTTGAAAACCCACTTGCACCCTATGGGCTTAATCCCTTCAGGTGGGTTAACCAAGTCCCATACTTGATTTTCGTACATGGAATCCATTTCCGACTTCATGGCTTCAAGCCATTTGTCCCTTTCTGAATTTTTCAGAACATCTTCATAACTGATAGGTTCGTCATCGCTTATGAGTAACACGTCGTTCGATTCACTTATGAGAAATCTGTATCTCTCTGGAATATTGCGTGTCCTATCAGACCTACGAAGAGGTGGTGTTGTTTTAGGTTCAACTGATAGCTCATCATTATGAGGTATTGGTTGTGGGTCTAGACTAGGTGTCTCTGTAATGTCTATTGGAGTTTCTTGAATTTCATCAAGTTCAATGCCACTCCCACTATTTTCTTGTAAAAGAAATTCTTTTTCCAGAAATACAGCATGTCTTGAAACAAACACCTTTTGTTCCAAAGGATGATAGAATTGGTAGCCCTTCGTTTCCTTAGGGTATCCAATAAATAGACATTTATCAAACTTAGCATCCAATTTGTCTGATACAGTCCGCTTCACATAAGCAGGACAACCCCATATCTTAAGGTGAGTTAAGTGGGGTTTCTTACTATTCCACGTCTCATATGGAGTAGTTGAGACTACCTTGGTCAGGACTCTATTTAGCAAGTAAACAGCTGTCTTTAGTACATAGCCCCAAAAGGATTTTGGAAGAGTTGCATGATTCATCATCGACCTAACCATGTCCATCAAGGTTCGGTTGCGCCTCTCAGATACACCATTATGCTGTGGTGTATACGGCGGAGTCCATTGGGACAATATCCCATTGTCCCTTAGATAATCTTGAAACTCTTGACTTAAGTATTCACCACCCCGATCGGATCGAAGTATCTTAATACTTTTGCCAAGCTGTTTCTCTACTTCATTTCTGAACTCTTTGAATTTATCAAAGGCTTCAGATTTGTGTTTCATCAAGAACACATACCCGAATCGTGAGTGATCATCGATAAAGGTGATGAAGTAGCTATAGCCTCCTTGTGCAAGAGTTGACATTGGTCCACATACATCAGTATGTATTAGACCAAGCAATTCTCCCACTGGATTACCTTTTCCGAAAAAGGGTAATTTGGTCATCTTTCCTTTTAAGCATGATTCGCATGTATCAAATGAACCGGGTTCAAATGATTCCAAAATTCCACATCGGTGTAATTCGGTCATGCGTTTCTTACTTACATGGCCAAGACGGCAATGCCAAGTGTAGGAGTCTATTCGATTATCTATTCGAGCACGTTTGTTGCTAACTTCGATATTGAAAATGTCACTAGATAAATCTAACGTGTAGATTTCATTGCACAAAGTTCCATTCCCATAAAGAACGTCATTTAAAGTTATGTAACAACAATTGTTACTAAAAGTTAAATGATAACCCTTTTCATTCAAACATGAAATAGATACAATGTTCTTTATTAACGAAGGAACAAAATAACAATTATCCAATTCTAAGACACGTCTAGTGGGGAGCATTAGCAAATATGTTCCGATGGCGACAGCAGCAATCTTTGCTCCATTTCCAACTCGCAAATTCGCTTCTCCTTTGATGAGTCTTCTTCTATTCCTTAGCCCCTGTATGTCATTATATATATGTGAGCTACACCCAGTATCAAGTACCCAGGTATTTGAGGAAATAGAGTGACATTCAATAACGAAGATACCTGAAGAGGATGGGGCATCGGATGCCTTATTCTTCAAGGACTCAAGATAAACCTTGCAGTTTCTTCGCCAGTGACCCTCCTTGCCACAATGATGGCAAATGCCTTTTGGTTTCTTTTCAGTCTTTTTGGCCTTTTTCTTCTTTCCCTTATTCTGTTCTTTGGACTTCCTCATAGAACCTTTCTTCGAGGAACCAACTAACAGTACCGTCTTTTGATCCGGCTTTACAGAAGGCTCTACAGCCTTCAGCAGGTTGAGCAACTCGGGAATGGTGGTCTCTAGTTTGTTCATCCGATAGTTCATCACAAATTGTGAATAACTTTTGGACAAACAATTCAGAATTAAGTCAATACTTAGTTCATGATCCATTGCAAAACCGTGTGTGCTCAGTCGCTCAATGTACCCCAACATCTTTAACACAAACTGCGAGGCAGAAGTGCCTTCCTACATCTTAGAGGTGAAGAGGAGTCTGGAGACTTCGAACCTTTCGGATCTCGCCTGCTCATCAAACAACTCATGAAGATGGAAGATGATGGTATAAGCATCCATATGCTCATGCTGCTTTTGCAGCTCAGGTACCATAGAGGCTAGCATAATGCAACTCGCAAGTTCAGAATCGGTCACATGTTTCTGATAGGCCACTAACTGGTCTGGAGTTGCATTTTCTGGAGGACGGCTAGGAAGTTGATCTTCAAGGACATAAGCAATCTTCTCTGCCTTGAGGACTATCCTCAGGTTTCGAAGCCAGTCCATGAAGTTTGGCCCGGTCAGTTTATTGGTGTCCAAAATGGAATGCAGATTCAGAGAAGACAAGATCGAGTGATTAACCTAGAAATACAAATTGAGCTTATGTGAGAAGATGATAAAGAATGTATCATCATACATTAATAAAATCCTATTTATTTTTCAAATTGAATAACCCTTTTTATCAATTCGGGAGATTGTAGGAACATCTCCAAATAGGTTGATATCCAACCATAGATAAAAACAACCATGGCTGTGGCCATCAAGTCATTCTTAGCTATGAAGGTAGGTAATTATACCGATTAGATATCACATATATGTAACTATCACTTTATGCTATCAACTAATTGAATGTTTGCATAAATCATTCGGTTGTTAACTCATTAACAAGTATGTAACAATATACATAGCACTCAACTGCACCTCTCTTTACATCAACCTTGGCTGTGGCACAACAAATCGATGCTCCAAGCTTAAGGCTGACCCATTAATTAAGAAATAGTTTTAATATGGTTGGAGCTCATTCAACCGTTTAGTCAGGCTTGGATGTGTCCAACAACCAAAACTAAGGATTGACCTCTGACTCCTACTATATTATTCATAAACTAATTCAATGGTTTGAACTTGTTGAGGTTCAAGCCGGGCATGGATGTGTCCATCAACCCAAACGAGAAACAAAACTCTGATTCTGACCATATTAATGGAAGGTGTTGGCCTTAATATTTTGTAAGGGGTTTTGGGTCTCATCCTTTCTTTTCTAAGCACATTCATGACATTATGTCATGACTAACGATTTCCTTAATAAAGTATGTATGTGACTTAATTTATCAAGTCTCATTAATTGAATTAGGAACCGGATTTTCTAATTCTAATTTCATACTTTATTCAAGGAATTGTTTTGGGAAACAATTTCCTAAATTGTCATAATCAATTTCGGAAATAATATATTTTAAGACTTTGATTTCTCTAAATCAAATCTTATTAAATTAAGAGAGAGATTCCCTTAATTCAACCACATATTATTTTCATGAAAATCTCATTTAAGAAAACTCTATAGGAAACCATTTTCCTAATTAATTTTGGAGACAACAATATGTTAGAGCATCACCTCTTAAATCAAATTTCTAAAATTTGATCACATATTTTTATTCATGGATTAATTAATTACAACAAATTGTTTTCTAAGGGTGGCTCCCCGAGGCTCAGATACCCAAAGAAAAGTAATTTGTCGTAAATCCAATTTGGTCCGCTTCGGAAGTGTAACCAAATTAAACATGGCAATTTCATTTAAAATTGGGAAATTAAATTACAACAACTAACTTTAAATTGGACAACTCCCCGAGGCTCAATCCAAAATAAAGAATTTTGTTGACAATTTAAAACCCAATTCAAATTTAATTGTCAATTAATTGTCCATAAATTTGTCTAGACTTTCTTGAAAGAAAGTGCCCAAAATTGCGAGATTTCATAATAGGTTTTCAGAATAATTGTAAGTTTCCGGTAGAAAGAAAGCTTACATATTTCCAAAGTTGGAAAATTTCTAAAATAGAAAATTTCCAAAATTGGAAAGTTTCCAAAGATGGGAAGTTTTCACAATTATTATAAAATTTTAGAAACTAGAAAATTTCAAAAGTTTGCGAAATTTCATGAGGATTTCCAAACTTAGAAATTCCTAAATCAAAAATTTATTATAATTGGAAAGTTTCCATAATTGAAAATTTTTTTTAAAATTGAGATTATGACAAAGTTTTCCGTAAAATAATTATATGATTATGTCAAACACTAACCGGCTCTGATACCACTGTTGGGACCGGGTGCATGTTGACAAGGATACGGNTAGTGGGGACTGACACAAACAGACCATGTCCTGAACCAAGTGGGTATAAGGTGGTGAAGGGAATGGAGCACGATTCATTAGAGCTGCTGAAGGGTTTCAGAATAATTTCTTCTGAGGTCAAACCGTTGATCTTTCGATTAATTGGGGATCATGATGTACTACTAGGTGCCACTCATGATCGTTCTATAATTGGTTGATTATAGACGGCCAGCATAAATCGAAAGCCTATTTAGTCACACGCACTACGAGTAATCCGAGGGATTTAAAACGAGTTGAAAATTGGATTTTCCGATCAAGAGAAATAAGTCGAATCTGAGTTAATCAGAGGCGCAACGGAAACTAAAAATGGCTAAGTCTTTTGAAAGCTTTTTGGGCGAATTAAATGAGTTTAATTCGCGATCGGTTCGGGTCGGTTTTGGCCGACCAAAGAGGGTGTTAACGCTCCTTGGGTGGCCGGCCATTAAAGGGGAAGAAAACCAATTTAATTGGTTTAATTAATAAAATGAATCTAGCGCGACTTATTTTATAAATTATGGATAAATAAATTTGTATAAAGAAATTTATTTAAATAAATTTATAGAAATTTATTCTTTTTATGGAAGTTAAAATAATCCATGAATTGGTTTATTTTACTTTTATAAAATCAATTATGAATTGATTTTTCCATAATAAGAAAGTTTGTAAATTTCTTATAAAATTTATTCCATAATTTAAAGAGAAGAAGAATTTGTTTTATTATAAATTAGTTATAATAAGACTCGGCTTAAACGGAATAATTAATAAGAGAATTTATAAGATAAATTTCTTATAACTAATTCCGTTAATTCTATTAAGAGGGAGACTTAGCAAAGGAGTTGCTACTATATATAGGAACCAAAGGCAAGCCCTTATTCCGAATCAACTAACCCTAATAGAGCTTTCCCTCTCTCCCTTCTCTTCTCTTCCACTTAGGGCCGGCGCCAACATCTTTGAAGAAGGTGGTAGCCGAAAATAGCTTCTGCTGTTCTTTTTCTCTCATGCACGAAGACGGCGCCAATTACTTTCTCCATGCATGAAGCCTGCACCGAAAATAGCTTCTGCTATTTTTCTTCATGCATGGGTGCGGCGCGGTGCATGCAAGAAATCGAAGACGGCGCTAATTTCTTTCTCCATGCATGAAGCCCACCGAAAATAGCTTCTGCTATTTTTTCTTCATGCATGGGTGCGGCACGGTGCATGCAAGAAATTGTAAAAAATTGCAATTTTGCAATTCAACAAAACAAGCATGGAGGGTTAGTTTCATTTATCTTTCCTCTTGATCATCATTGTTATGCCTTTAGAGAATCTAGTAGTTTTCGTCGGCACAAAACTCGTGACATTGCGAAGTCATCCCGAAGAGAACTCGGCGTGGACGCGAATAGAGGCGAAGCTTCCAAGGGACGCTACGGTTGGATCTCGTCCCTTACTTCGAGTTACGAGAGGTATAATGTAAATTAGTTTACTTTTCCGCAAAGGTTTATTTTATGATTATGTCAACACACCATAAGGTTGCATGCTAGATACGAAGTTAAAATAATTTAGGAAATTATTTTATGCAAATTCTTCGGCTGCACGTAAAAATTTAAAATTTTACGAACTCGTATCCTTGTCAACATGCACCCGGTCCCTACAGTGGTATCAGAGCCGGTTAGTGTTCGACTTAATCATATAATTGTTTTGTGGAAAACTTTGTCATGATCTCAATTTCGGAAAAAATTTCAATTATGGAAACTTTCAAATTATAATAAATTTTAGATTTAGGAATTTCAAAGTTTGGAAATCGTCATGAAATTTCGCAAACGTTTGAAATTTTCTAATTTTTGAAATTTTATAATAATTGTGAAAACTTCCGATCTTTGGAAACTTTCCAATTTTGGAAATTTTTCAATTTTAGAAATTTTCCAATTTTGGAAATATGTAAGTTTTCTTTGTACCGGAAACTTACAATGACTCTGAAAACCTATTTTTGAAATCTCACAATTTTGGGCACTTTCTTTTAAGAATGTCTAGACAAATTCATGGACAGTTAATTGACAATTAAATTTGAATTGGTTTTTAAATTTACAACAAAATTCTTTATTTTGGATTGAGCCTCGGGGAGTCGTCCAATTTAAAGTTAGTTGTTGTAATTTAATTTCCCAATTTTTAATTGAAATTGTCATGTTTGATTTGGATTGAGCCTCGGGGGGCCGTCCAATTGGATTTACAACACATTACTTTTCTTTGGGTATCTGAGCCTCGGGGAGCCACCCTTAGAAAACGATTTGTTGTAATTAATTAAATCCATGAATAAAATATGTTTTAAGAGGTGATGCTCTTACATATTGTTGTCTCCAAAATTAATTAGGAAAATGGTTTCCTATAGAGTTTTCTTAAATGAGATTTTCATGAAAATAATATGTAGTTGAATTAAGGGATTTGTCTCTTAATTTAATAAGATTTGATTTAGAAAAATCAAAGTCTTGAACATATTATTTTCGAAATTAATTATGACAATTTAGGAAATTGTTTCCCAAAACAATTCCTTTAATTAAGTATGAAAATGGAATTAGGAAATCCGGTTCCTAATTCAATTAATGAGACTTGATAACTTAAGTCACATACATACTTCATTAAGGAAATCGTTAGTCATGACATAATTCTATATCATGAATGTGCTTAGAAAAGAAAGGATGAGACCCAAAAACCCTTACAAAATATTAAGGCCAACACCTTCCATTAATATGGTTAGAATCGGAGTTTTGTTTCTCGTTTGGGTTGATGGAGACATCCATGCCCGACTTGAACCTCAACATGTTCAAACCATGGAATTAGTTTATGAATAATATAGTTGGAGTCAGAGGTCAATCCTTAGTTTTGGTTGTTGGACACATCCAAGCCTGACTAAGCGGTTGAATGAGCTCCAACCATATTAAAACTATTTCTTGATTAATGGGTCAGCCTTAAGCTTGGAGCATCGATTTGTTGTGCCACAGCCAAGGTCGATGTAAAGAGAGGTGCAGTTGGGTGCTATGTATAATGTTGCATACTTGTTAATGAGTTAACAACCCAATGTCTTATGCAAACATTCAATTAGTTGATAGCATAATGTGATAGTTACATATATGTGATGTGTAATCGGTATAATTATCTACCTTCATAGCTAAGAATAACTTGATGGCCACAGCCATGGTCGTTCTTACCTATGGTTGGATATCAACCTATTTGGAGATGTTCCTACGATCTCCCGAATTGATAAAAAGGGTTATTCAATTTGAAAAATAAATAGGATTTTAATTTATGTATGTTGATACATTCTTTATCATTCTTCTCACATAAGCTCAATTTGTATTTCTAGGATAATCACTCGATCATGTCTTTTCTGAATTTGCGTTTCATTTTGGACACCAATAAACTAACTGGGCCAAACTTCATGGACTGGCTTCGAAACCTGAGGATAGTCCTCAAGGCAGAAAAGCTTGCTTATGTCCTTGAAAATCAACTTCCCAACCGTCCTCCTGAAAATGCAACTCCAGACCAGTTTCCTGAGTTGCTCAACCTGCTGAAGACTGTAGAGCCTTCTGTGAAGCAGGATCAAAAGACGGTACTGTTAGTTGGTTCCTCTAAGAAAGGTTCTAAGAGGAAGGCCAAAGAACAGAATAAGGGAAAGAAGTAAAAGGTCAAAAAGACTGAAAATACCCTAAAAGGCACTTGCCATCACTGTGGCAAGGAGAGTCACTGGCAAAGAAACTGCAAGGTTTATCTTGAGTCCTTGAAAGAGAAGGCATCCGATGCCCCATCCTCTTCAAGTATCTTCGTTATTGAATGTCACTCTATTTCCTCAAACACCTGGGTACTTGATACTGGGTGTAGCTCACATATATGTAACGACATACTGGGGCTAAGGAATAGAAGAAGACTCGTCAAGGGAGAAGCAAATTTGCGAGTTGGAAACGGAGCAAAGGTTGCTGCCGTTGCCATCGGAATATATTTGCTAAAGCTCCCTACTGGACGTGTCTTAGAATTGGATAATTGTTATTTTGTTCCTTCGTTAATAAAGAACATTGTATCTATTTCATGTTTGAATGAAAAAGGTTATCATAGAACTTTTAGTAACAATTGTTGTTACATAACTTTAAATGACGTTCCTTATGGGAATGGAACTTTGTGCAATGGTATCTACACGTTAGATTTATCCGGTGACATTTTCAATATCGAAGTTAGCAACAAACGTGCTAGAATAGATAATCGAATAGACTCCTACACGTGGCATTGTCGTCTTGGCCATGTAAGTAAGAAACGCATGACCAAATTACACCGATGTGGAATTTTGGAATCATTTGAACTCGATTCATTTGAAACATGCGAATCATGCTTAAAAGGCAAGATGACCAAATTACCCTTTTTGGAAAAAGGTAATCTAGTGGGAGAATTGCTTGGTCTAATACATACTGATGTATGTGGACCAATGTCAACTCTTGCACAAGGAGCCTATAGCTACTTCATCACCTTTATCGATGATCACTCACGATTCGGGTATGTGTTCTTGATGAAACACAAATCTGAAGCCTTTGAGAAACTCAAAGAGTTCAGAAATGAAGTAGAGAAATAGCTTGGCAAAAGTATTAAGATACTTCGATCCGATCGGGGTGGTGAATACTTGAGTCAAGAGTTTCAAGATTATCTTAGGGACAATGGGATATTGTCCCAATGGACTCCGCTGTATACACCACAGCATAATGGTGTATCTGAGGGGTGCAACCGAACCTTGATGGACATGGTTAGGTCGATGATGAATCATGCAACTCTTCCAAAATCCTTTTGGGGCTATGCACTAAAGACAGCTGTTTACTTGCTAAACAGAGTCCCAACCAAGGTAGTCTCTAATACTCCATATGAGATATGGAATAGTAAGAAACCCCACTTAACTCATCTTAAAATATGGAGTTGTCCTGCTTATGTGAAGCGGACTGTATCAGACAAATTGGATGCTAAGTCTGATAAGTGTCTATTTATTGGATACCCTAAGGAAACGAAGGGTTACCAATTCTATCATCCCTTGGAACAAAAGGTGTTTATTTCAAGGCATGCTGTATTTCTGGAAAGAGAATTTCTTTTACAAGAAAACAGTGGGAGTGGCATTGAACTTGATGAAGTTCAAGAAACTCCAATAGACATTACAGAGACACCTGGTCTAGACCCACAACCAATACCTCATAATGATGAGCTATCAGTTGAACCTAAAACTACACCACCTCTTCGTAGATCTGATAGGACACGCAATATTCCAGAGAGATACGGATTTCTCATAAGTGAATCGAACGACGTGTTACTCATAAGCGATGACGAACCTATCAGTTATGAAGAAGTTCTGAAATGTTCAGAAAGGGATAAATGGCTTTAAGCCATGAAGTCGGAAATGGATTCCATGTACGAAAACCAAGTATGGGACTTGGTTAACCCACCTGAAGGGATTAAGCCCATAGGGTGCAAGTGGTTTTCAAGAAGAAAACCGACACGGATGGTAATTATGCTTAAATCCATTCGGATGCTCCTAGCCATAGCAGCTCATTATGATTATGAGATATGGCAAATGGATGTGAAAACAGCTTTCCTTAATGGAAACCTGCTTGAAGATGTATACAGGATACAACCTGAAGGTTTCACATCGGTTGATAAAACTAAAGTATGCAAGCTTCGACGATCCATATATGGACTGAAGCAAGCATCTAGGAGCTGGAACATCCGTTTTGATGAGACAATCAAAAAGTTTGATTTCTCACAAAATCCTGACGAACCTTGTGTGTACAAGAAGGTTAGTGGGAGTGCAGTCGTATTCTTAGTATCATATGTCGATGACATATTACTTTTAGGAAACGATATATCAGTATTACAGACAGTTAAAATTTGGTTGTCCAAAACTTTCTCCATGAAAGACCTGGGAGAAGCAACCTATATCCTTGGGATTAGAATCTATAGAGGTAGATCAAAACGGTTGCTTGGTCTTTCGCAGTCTACATATATAGACCGAATGCTAAAAGGGTTTAGCATGTCAGAATCCAAGAAAGGTTACCTTCCCATCAGGCATGGGATCAACCTTTCAAAGTCTATGTGTCCGCGCACAAAAGACGAGAGGATTTGCATGAATAAGATTCCTTATGCATCCGCGATAAGATCTATCATGTATGCTATGTTATGTACAAGGCCCGATGTATCGTATGCTTTGAGCGTCACAAGCAGATACCAGCAGGATCTAGGAATGGATCATTGGGCGGCTGTCAAGACAATCCTTAAGTACTTAAGAAGAACTAAGGATGTGTTCCTAATATAAGGAGAAGGAGATATGGTAATACGTGGGTATACAGATGCCAATTTCCAGACAGATAAGGATGACTCCAAATCTCAGTCTGGATATGTATTTACTTTGAATGGAGGCGCAATAAGTTGGAAAGGTTCCAAACAAGACATCGTAGCGGATTATACCACGGAAGCAGTTTGGATCAAGAAGTTTGTCTCGAAACTTGATGAGGTTCCAACCATTGATGAAGTAGTGCCGGTTTACTGCGACAACAATGGAGCTATTGCACAAGCAAAGGAACCAAGGCCTCATCAGCGATCCAAACACGTGCTTCGCCGCTATCATCTGATCAGAGAGATTATAAGTAGGAATGACATACAAATTGTGAAAATCCCCACTGAAAGGAATTTAGCGGATCCTTTAACTAAGGCCTTGCCTCAAAACAAGTTTGAGAGTCATGTGAGAGCCTGTGGTATTGGATACCATAGCGATTGGCATTAGGCCAAGTGGGAGTTTGTTAGTGATATGAGAGAAGTGTCCTAAGGCAATCGTCTTATGATTATAAACATTTATTTTAATAAATGATAATTCACTATTTGAGTATACATGTTTATGTATTTGATTGGGATCTTAAACTCATCTACTGAATATCCGCCATACAATTCACAGCATAAGAGAATTTGTGATGGGATCATAACTAGTGATTATCTCTAAATGTGCAAATGTGAAGTGTTGGAAATATCCCTAGTCAATGAATTGATAAATACGGACATTGTCAATTCTGTTGAGACTAGCATGGGTTATTCTCTAATCAGCTGATTCTCTCTGGCTGGTGACATTGGGATGTCCGGAGATAAACATGGATGCTAGTTAAGGGAACTAGTTCATTGGAGTGACTAGCTGTAAGACTTCATATGGAATCTATATATAGAAATGTCAATGAAGATCTTACTGCAGCTTAAGTGCGATGTTCCTTTGACTTGCGGTGTTCAAGTCATCTTGGTCATGGAGACTTATACTTTAACATCTTAAGCAAGCATCTCCAAGGAGGTGTGGACACAGGATGATTGGGTATAAACCGAACTGCCCGAAGATGTTTGAACAACCTACAAAGGATTCACCACTCCTTGCGAGGAGATGTATACCCAGGCCTATCATCGGATTGTTACTCAAAATCTCTGGCCAGAGTACATCATGTTTAGAGTGCGAGTCTCTAAAATACATGAGAGTAATTAGAAATCCAAAGGACGAGAAAGATACTACTTGGGCTAAGTGTGACGTAGTCAGTCTAGTGGGGACTGACACAAACAGACCATGTCCTGAACCAAGTTGGTATAAGGTGGTGAAGGGAATGAGGCACGATTCATTAGAGCTGCTGAAGGGTTTCAGAATAATTTCTTCTGAGGTCAAACCGTTGATCTTTCGATTAATTGGGGATCATGATGTACTACTAGGTGCCACTCATGATCATTCTATAATTGGTTGATTATAGACGGCCAACATAAATCGAAAGCTTATTTAGTCACACGCACTACGAGTAATCCGAGGGATTTAAAACGAGTTGAAAATTGGATTTTCCGATCAAGAGAAATAAATCGAATCTGAGTTAATCAGAGGCGCAACGGAAACTAAAAATGGCTAAGTCTTTTGAAGGCTTTTTGGGCGAATTAAATGAGTTTAATTCGCGATCGGTTCGGGTCAGTTTTGGCCGGCCAAAGAGGGTGTTAACCCTCCTTGGGTGGCCGGCCATTAAAGGGGAAGAAAACCAATTTAATTGGTTTAATTAATAAAATAAATCTAGCGCGACTTATTTTATAAATTATGGATAAATAAATTTGTATAAAGAAATTTATATAAATAAATTTATAGAAATTTATTCTTTTTATGGAAGTTAAAATAATCCATGAATTGGTTTATTTTATTTTTATAAAATCAATTATGAATTGATTTTTCCATAATAAGAAAGTTTGTAAATTTCTTATAAAATTTATTTCATAATTTAAAGAGAAGAAGAATTTGTTTTATTATAAATTAGTTATAATAAGACTCGGCTTAAACGGAATAATTAATAAGAGAATTTATAAAATAAATTTCTTATAACTAATTCCGTTAATTGTGTTAAGAGGGAGACTTAGCAAAGGAGTTGCTACTATATATAGGAACTAAAGGCAAGCCCTTATTCCGAATCAACTAACCCTAATAGAGCTCTCCCTCTCTCCCTTCTCTTCTCTTCCCCTTAGGGCCGGCGCCAACATCTTTGAAGAAGGTGGTAGCCGAAAATAGCTTCTGCTGTTCTTTTTCTCTCATGCACGAAGACGGCGCTAATTACTTTCTCCATGCATGAAGCCTGCACCGAAAATAGCTTCTGCTATTTTTCTTCATGCATGGGTGCGGCGCGGTGCAGCAAGAAATCGAAGACGGCGCCAATTTCTTTCTCCATGCATGAAGCCCACCGAAAATAGCTTCTGCTATTTTTTCTTCATGCATGGGTGCGGCACGGTGCATGCAAGAAATTGTAAAGAATTGCAATTTTGCAATTCAACAAAACAAGCATGGAGGGTTAGTTTCTTTTATCATTCCTCTTGATCATCATTGTTGTGCCTTTAGAGAATCTAGTAGTTTTCATCGGCACAAAACTCGTGGCTTTGCGAAGTCATCCCGAAGAGAACTCGGCATGGACGCGAATAGAGGCGAAGCTTCCAAGGGACGCTACGGTTGGATCTCGTCCCTTACTTCGAGTTACGAGAGGTATAATATAAATTAATTTACTTTTCCGCAAAGTTTTATTTTATGATTATGTCAACACACCATAAGGTTGCATGCTAGATACGAAGTTAAAATAATTTAGGAAATTATTTTATGCAAATTCTTCCACTGCACGTAAAAATTTAAAATTTTTCGAACTCGTATCCTTGTCAACATGCACCCGGTCCCTACAGTGTGTATGTGTAAATTGTCCGCCGGACAGGGGAGGTGCTGTCCGATTTTCTATTAGATCAGCAACTCCTAGGTCTCGGGGCGTGACAATTTTATTTTGGTATCAGAGCCCAAGTTTCGGATACCTTCGGGACTTGTGGATTTATGGTGTCTACTTGTTTTACGAGTCTTTTCGGATTTGTTCGGAGTAGTTTTATCGTTGTGATTGCACTTTGGGACTGGGCTATGACAGGACCTCTCCAGACGGCAATTAGGTAAATTGGTAAAGTTATCCATGTTATCTTGTTTGTAATACTTGGTAATAATTTAACAGGTATGACTCGAGGTGCTTATGTTCCTGTGCCGAGACGTGGTCCGGGACGACCACGTAAGAGGGCTTTAGAATCTCAGACTGCAGGGTCACTTGAGAGATCCACTGAGGCAGAGTCTGTTAACCATAGCCAGACTCAGCAGGATATTCCGAGGGGCCAGGATTCCCAGACTTAGAGGGTCCCTCCTACAATTCCATCAGTAGTCCCTACTATTTCTCCTGCTGTATCCGCTCCAGTATTGGTCACCGGGTCAGCAGGAGTACCCCCTCTGGCAGATCCAGTACCAGTGGGATCATTGTTGGTTTTCCCTTCTGTTCCGTCGGAGATGCCTGTTCCGACCTATCCTACCGTCTCTTCTATGGCGACTGCTCTGACACTTCCGGTAGTTACCTCGGTGGTACCTGTTCAAGCGATCCTCACTATTCCTTCGGAGATACCTATACTTGCTTCGATTTATTCTACTGTTCCACTAGCAGTACCGGTACCATCTTATCCTACTGTTCCACCAGCAGTACCGGTACCATCTTATCCTACTGTTCCACCAGCAGTACCGGTACCATCTTATCCTACTGTTCCACCCGTAGTACCCGTACCATCTCATCCTACTGTTCCACCAGCAGTACCGGTTCCACTTTATTCTGCGGTTCCACCAGCGGTACCGGGTCCATCTTATCCGACTATTCCACCTGGGATGCTTGCTCCGATGTATTCTACGGCTCCCCCGATTATGACTACTTCAGCATACCCCTCTGCTCCGACTATGATGTAGGCCCCGGTGCTTCCTTCAGTCTCACCTGCATTAGCTGCCCTCGGATTTCCTGCAGTACCTACAGCACCACCCGCAGTGTTTGTCCCGATCCTGCCGACGACTCCATCCATGGTCCCTGCTCCGGTATTCCCCTCTGTACCCCCTGCGATATCTGCTTCTACAGGTGGCATTATGGACTGAGCCCGGATTCCGATGTTGGCGGAGTCCGTAAAGGGTCGGTTCACGTTATTCCATGGAGGACCGGATCCGACCGTGGCCCGAGCGTGGATCAGGACGTTAGAGGCCACCTTCCGATATGTGATATGTTCAGACTGGGAGAAGGCCGAGCTGGTCATTTATCATCTGCGAGATCAGGCGTATACCTGGTGGACTATGCAGCAGACTATCATCGGCGAGCAGTACATCACATGGGACACCTTTAGAGAGGCATTTGTGGCGAGGTACCTTCCAGCGGCCTTTCGTTCAGCGAGGCAACAGGAGTTTCTGAATCTCCACCAGGGAGATCTATCGGTACTAGTGTATGAGGCGGAGTTCAACCGTCTAGCGGAGTACTGTCCGCATATGGTTGTCGATGACATGGAGAGGGCGACGCAGTTTCACCAGGGTTTAGCGGCGTACATTCAGGTTCGTATGTCGGGATTTGTTGCTACATCCTACCGAGAGGAGTTGGAGCGAGCTCTTGTTATCGAGATGACCCAGCATAGACTGTTTGGAGATAAGAAGAAGGGTAAGCAGGTCGTACATGACTCAGGTCAGACTCAGCAATCGCAGACCACTGGGCAGAAGCGCAACAGTGAGAGCACCTTTGAGGCATTATTTAGACCCCAAAAGTCGGGTCGTTCTTCATCAGGACCCTTCCGTTCTCAGCAGAATCGGGAGAAGTTTACTGATGGATCACACTATGTACAGTGTGGATCTCAAGAGCATATTAGTGCGGATTGTCCATTGGAGCATTCGGTTTGCTACTATTGCAAGCGTCCAGGACACCTGAGCCGAGACTGTGCACTGAAGGCACAGAACGAGAAGATTGGAGCTGCTAGTCAGAGTGGACATTCTGGACAGTCAGGATCTCAGAGGGGAGGGCATAAGACACAGTCTTCTTTCCGTCAGCCACAGTTCGCCCCTCCAGCACGTGCTTATTTTATATCGGAATATGAGGTCAGCTATACCCCACCTATAGCTCAGAGTTTAGAGGTAGGACCTCAACAGCAGTCTATCCCTCAGCATCAGACTTATTCAGCATATCCGTCTACGATGTATCCACCTCAGCACCCTGTTGGAGGGTTAGCTCTGCAGCCTCAGCCTCAGTTTCAGATTTTGTCCCAACAGTATTCGCCGGTGCCACCACCACCGCCAGAGATGGGTCGAGTTTCTGCTGTCGCCAGAGAGGAGACACCGCGGATCGACGGATCGGCCTTTCGCGGTATGAGATTCACATATGCATTTACAGTTAAATTAGTGATAGATATTGATAGTTTTCTTCATACTCATTTCGGATATATGTGAGTAGTATCTAGAGGGTAGCTAGTATTTGATCATGGAGTTTTACGAGTGTCCTTACCGGTGGTAGAGATACGGGTTATCAAACAGAGGTTAGGGGAGACCCCTGCAATACTTATTTGAGTTATTTATTCCTCAAGAATTTGGTGAAGCATGAGTAGATTTGGTTCAGCATTTATACTACCTATACGTAGTTAGTATCTGCTATGGGTAATTAACGAAATTTGGGGACCAAATTTTTATTGGTGGGGGAGAATGTAAAATATGGGTAAAAAAAAATCAAAATATATATATATATATATATATTGTTATATATATGGTTATATATTTATATATAGTTATATGGTTATAAAAGGAAAGGTAATAATTAGAGATATTTACAATTAATCCTTTCCTCTTTTAAATCACCCGTGCCCTAAGTTTTCCTCGCCAACTCCCCTCTTTTCTCTTCGCTCGGGCGTAACCACCCGACGCCTGCCCTAGCCGCAAGCGCCGACTCCCCGCCCTCGCATACTCGAGCTGCGGCGCCGCCCTTCCTCCTCTGACTTCTTCCTCCGTTCGCGTGACCTAGCCGCAAGAGGAGCCCTTCCTCCTCATCTCTTCTTCGCGGCGCGGTGCCGACTCTTCAATCGCCGTAGCCAAGCAACCGAACCGTCGATCTCTCCCACTAGCCTCTAACGGGTGAGTGGTTAGACCTAGGATTTCTATGTTGTGTTGACTCCAATTGAAGGATGAATGTTGATTTGCCGTAGCTACTCTAGCAGGGATTGGTTTGCAACCAGTTGATCAGATTTTTGATCGAAGCAAAGGAATTGATATTGGCTGATCTTCTTCCCCTAGTGGGGTGTCGACTGATTCTGAGCAGTGGTGGCTGTCGACTACTAATCAGGTAAGGTTTGATTGGTTAGGGTGCTATTGTAAGATTCTGTGATTGCTTGGTTTAGATAAGTGTTGATTCGATTTCATTATTTAGAAATTGGATGTTAATTATGGTTGATTAATTCTGGTGGTTAAGGATAACAAGTTAAAGGGCAGGGGTTTGTGCCAATCTGATGCCAACGGATGAGTTAATGAGGATAGTTAATAAGGTTAATTACTTGAGGAGTAGTTAGTCACATGGGTGACTAAATTGGTAATTGAGATTAGAGGTTGGACTAAGCCAATGCTGATTAATCTAGTTAACTCATAGGATTAATGGAGCTGGGTTGGGCATATTGGAATTCTATTAGCCTCCATTAACATTACAATTAAAAGATGAGAATGATTAGTAGGTGGACTAATCAGTTAATTGTTGGGTTAACTAATGGGTTACATGGGATTAATCTGCATGTTGTGTCCTTAGGGTTAATTGGAGATTTAATCTAATAACCTAATCCTAAATTACATGGGGTAATTACAAACTTTCTATTTAAGTAAAGGTAATTAAATGGAAAGGGGCAGATTAGGTTAACCCTAGAACGGATTAGGGATTAATTAGCTAGTTACTATTTTTGTAATAGCTAATTAAATCTATCCTTGATACAGGGACTTGATTTGGATTTTTATTGCTGATATTGGCGGGTGGTTCTCTTCGCATTTAGATTCTTCTCTTTTGGAGGCGGGTACCCTTTGACTTATCTTTTAGATATTGTCATATTGCTATGCATTGTTTGTTATAGATAACAGTAAGTTATATGCTTTATTTGCCTTAATATACCTGTATTTGATACCTGTTGCCTATCCTTGAGATTATCTCCCGTTAAGATTCATACAGTCTCAATAGTTGCCTTGTATATGGTTATATATGCATAGATGTAGAGATACGTTCCCTCTTGCATGTTGACATTGATAGATCACTGGTAGGTTACTTGTATCCCATGATATAGGATTCAGACTTATTCCTAGCACATTGAGGTGTTAGTTGAGGGGTTGGTGGGTGTTATATGGATTTGGATCATGCACCATCCTTGAATTATTGCATGCTGACGATTATCGGCTCCTATGTAGTCTGAGCCCATCGTCAGTTACATGAGGATATGCACACACATCCACTCAGGGGTAATGGCTACCATAGGGTGTGTGCATTTGCCCTGTATTGCTCCGTTCGGCCACGATATTGGAGGGTGGACGATGATCTGACTGGTGTCAGGGGTGACACATGTCATTGCACCATGTGCATATTTTGCATCGTGCATGGTTTGCTGCATTTAATTTCTGTACATGATTGACATGCATATACTGGATACCTGTTTACCTTGGATTGTATGTTATACTTATTCCATAGGACTTTGTTTCACCCTTTGCAGGATAGATGGATTCAGGTATGTACCTGTATTTATTATCTTCAGTATACCCTTTCCGATTGGTTATATGAGACTGTATTAGCGTAAACCCTTATCGTTATTGTAACGCACTATGCATATCTGCTGGGTATCCGCTGAGCTTATGGACTCACACCGTTGCCATTACTTTTTGATTTCAGGTTGATATCTGCCAGGAGGGTCTGAGTCGCCAGTCCCGTGCTTGCTACTACATTCAATTTGGGTTTTATCTACTATTTTCTATTTTTGGACCATATTACATTTTATTACATTGCACTGGATTTATCGTGGACTTGTGTTATGGGATTTGATTTATGACATTGTACTTTTGAGGCCATTGTTGGACTACGTGTGTGGTTTTGCTGCATTCCTGCCCCCTGGCAGCTCAAGTAAGTTCGGGTTTTGGTTTTATGAGCATATTATCATATATATTGTTATTCTGCTTGGATTTGGGGCCTGAGGCCCATATAAACTGCTTGGGATTGTTATATATATTGTATGCATGTGTAAATTGTCCGCCGGACAGGGGAGGTGCTGTCCGATTTTCTATTGGATCAGCGGCTCCTAGGTCTCGAGGAGTGACATAAAGAAGGGTCATTTGCCAACAATGTTGGTTGTCCATCTTAATTTCATCTATCATGGCTAAACTTTGACTAAATGAAGAACATAATTTGGATTTTAAATTATTTAAGGTGAAATTCCTCCCTTAGGAGGATCCACAATATCATGATTTACCAATCTTTCACGGTGAAAGTGGAGAGAAATCTAAGAGGTACATTATTATCTTTTGCATCACAAAATTAAAGAAAAAATATATTAATTTTATTTAAACTTATTATGAAACACATCAAACGCACCAATGGAACCAAAAAAGAATATTCATTAGAATATTATTTTTTTTCTTATTCATAATTTAATTATCGACCTACATGTTAATTTAGTAATCATTTTGAATATAATTAATATATTTAAACTTAATATTTCATTTATATTTAATAATTGTTTTTAGAAAAATTACATCCAATTAATATATGTTAAAAATTATAATTTTTTAGTTTAATATTTATTACATAATTATTCGTACATAAATATATTTTAAAAATATTATAAAATCATACGTAATTAAGATAAAATTTTTACTAATATAACACAGAAAATGACAGTGAATTGAAAATATAATATTATTTGAATTTAACATTCAGAATTACTATATTGTTCCCATATATGATCTATTAGCGCATTTTGAAGGGCAATATGAGCTTCTTTGTCTTTGATTTGTCTGTATCGAGCCAAAAAATCTTCAAACCGAGTACGATCATCTACTGCTGGTTCAACATCTTGAGATGGCATATCGAAGTGTTCCATGAATGATGCATTTAAATCACATTCTACTTCAATTATCATACTATGCATAATAATACATGATGTCATTAAATCAAGTAAAATATATTTTTTGCAAAAAACGTGAAGGTCCTGCAATATAATAAAATTTAATTAAAATATAATTACTGATATAATTAAAGATTTTTTAATTATTGCATAATAATATATAATTAGTGCAACATAGTTTTTTAATTAGTGCATAATAAAATATATATAAAATATAATTAGTGCATAATTAAATATATATTTTTTAAATTAGTAATATAATTTATAATTATAATTATAATTAAATAATTTTTAATAGATAAAATTTTTATTCAATTAAATCTTTATAACTATACTTAATAACATTAAAATATGTTATTATATTGTTTAATTTATATCTATAATAAATAATTAATATTATTAAATACTTATGGAAAAATATTTATTATAAATTAATTTTAATTTATATTATTTAGTGGTATAATATTTACTAATATATATTATATTTAATGATTATATATTATAATCAGTTTTTTAAAAATAAAAACAATTAAAAAAATAATATCACCAAATTTGGTGTTGCAACAGTGCAACACCAAATTTGGTGATGCACTGTTGCAACACCAAGAATGGTATTGAAATATAATCATCGGTTTGAGCATTATGGTGTAATATTTACTCCAAATATTGTTAAATACGATAAATTCAAAACCAGTAAAATAAATTTTTGAAAAATATATTGGAAGATTTAGGGTTAGCGGACTAGGGTGAAGGAGTTTACGGGTAAACTCTTAAATTTCGAGTGGGAATAATTTAACCTTAGGAAATTATTTGAGGTTAAATTATAATAAATAGGAGTGATAAATGGTTAAATCATCTTCCCTAAGGGTGGAAAGCGAATTTGAGAAAAAGGCAGGGGCTTTTCTGCAAAAGGCCCCCCCTTATATTTCATCTTCTCCCGAGCCCTAGCCGCAGCCACAGCCACGGCCCGCCCAGCTGCCTTCTTCCTTTTCTCGCGACTACTTCGCCCGTGCCCTAGCCCACGGCCGCCGACGACCTCCTTTCCTCTCCCTTTTCTTCTCGCGAGACCTAACCGCACCGCCTGACTCCTCTTCACACTTCGCCTGATATGCCGTTTCTTTCCTACTCCTTGTGATCATGCCGATGCCGTGGATCCATCCATCGTCTTCCTCCTTATCCCTCAGCGCAATGAAGAGTGTGGAGTAGATGGTCGATCAAGGGATTCTTGGGTGATTTAGCTTTGCTCGGTGGCTGCTATCGATGGCCTCACTAGCGATCATTTGAGGTAAGGTTAGTGTGGGCTTGGATGGGGATTTGCACTGATTTTGATTTCATGCTCTAGATTTGTTCAGTGTAGGGTTTTTCTTTTCAATCATTGTGCAGTTTGGATGATGGGCTAGTTTGTTTTCCCTGATCCTGGGGAGTTTTGACGATTGATCGTATTGGTGTTGTTTGGAAGGGATCTTTGATCTTGCGAGGTTTGGCTGAATGCCATTATAGGCTGGAGCTTCACGGCTGGTATCCAATTGAGGTAAGGATTGGGTGCCTTTCGGATGATACTGCCTAGTTGGTTTTGGTGATTGCTAGAAATGCCTTGATGCATGATTTTAGTATGGTGATCAGGTTCTGAATTCTGATGCAATAGAATGGTTCTTGTTTGACTCATGGATTTAGAATAGTGATGTTCTAGTTGAATCTATATTGTATTGTTAGTTTTGTGTCGGGTCAGATGTAGATTTAATCTTGGTGATGGTGGGATAATTTGATCAGAATGGGGGAAAAGGAGGCACACACACATGGTGGATCGCATGTAAGATCATTTTTGGTTAGGGTTAATTGTTAGTATATTGTTGTGATGGAATGCCTTGTATTGGTATGTATGAAATGGAGTAATTGTAATTTGATCTTGGGCTACTAATTGAGTATTGTTGTAGTTTCTATTTTGAATGTTATCTTAGAGCTCTGATCACAGTTTTGGATGGTGATAGCTTGAAGTGTGAATGGGTTAGCTATTGGTCTTAATTCAGTTATGATTTGATTTTTGGTTTGCTTTTGAATCGGTTGTGTAGTAGGGATGCCTTGCTTATCTGATCTTGGAAGGATTTGTTAATTGACGGAGTTAAGCTTCCGATGTTGATCTGTGTTATGGGATTGGAATGTGGGATAAAACAAAATGAACCTAATCTTAAAATTACATCAGGTAATTAAGAACCTTTCCATTTAATTAGAGGTAGCTAGATGGGAAAGGAATACTTAGGTTAATCTTAATATGGATTAGGAATTAATTAGCTAGGTACCATCTTTTGTAATAGCTAATTAAATATGTCCTTGATACAGGGCATTGATGCAATTACAGTTGCTGATTATTGGACCGGAGTTTCCCTACATATACGGATTCTTCATTTTTGAGGCGGGTACCTTTTGACTTATTTTTACTGATATTGTCATATTGTTATGCATAGACTGTTATAGATAGCAGTAAGATTATACGCTACCCCTGCTTGTTTATGCTTATTCTGGATACTTATTTATCCCTGAGTTATTATGCTGTTAGTTCCATACAGTCTCGGATATTGTCATATCTATACGTATTCTTAGATATCGTGATGTATCTCTTGCATTTGACATGAGGGATCTGTAGATTTCGGCCAGTATACCTTGTAGGTCACCAGTATTTCCTGTTATAGGAATTCAGGCTGAGACTTAGTATACTGAGGACTTGGTGAGGGAGGTATGTGTATCTATCATACACCATCTCTGTATTATTGCATGCTGACCCACGCGGACGTTGTGGACGATGTCCTGACTGGGTATAGGTTGTCACAGCTCTACCCACGCGGACGTTGTGGACGATGTCCTGACTGGGACTAGGGGGTGACACATGTCATTGCACCAGGGTGCTTTATATGTTTGGGTCATGCACCATCCTTGCATTATTGCATGCTGACCCACGCGGACGTTGTGGACCATGTCCTGACTGGGTACAGGTTGTCACAGCTCTACCCACGCGGACGTTGTGGACGACGATCCTGACTAGGACTAGGGGTGACACATGTCATTGCACCATGTGCATATTTTGCATTGTGCATTGTTTGCTGCACTTGATTTCTGCACTTGTTTGACATGCATATTCTGGAGATTTGTTATCTGAGATTATATGTCTATTGGTGTTCCATGGGTATTTCTTACCTTCTTTTCAGGTTAGATGGATCCTGGTATGTATCTTGATTCAGTATCTTCAGTATACCCTTTCCTATTGTTCATATGAGACGGTATCAGCGTAGACTCCTATTGTTATTATAACATACTATGCATATATGCTGGGTATTCGCTGAGTTTATGGACTCACACCGTTGCCATATATTTTTTTATTTCAGGTTGAGATACTTGGAGTCGCCAGAAGAGCCCAGCAGCCAGTCCCTATCCATCGTGACGACATGGTTATGTGTTTGTACTGGGCAGTGTATTTGTTCATATGTCCTTAGCGATTTGTATATGTGTTATGAGTGTGTCGTGTGCCCTAAGGGGTTGTTGTATTGGTTGTTCGTCGTAAGTCGGGCCGGTCCACAGTCAGGTATGATTTACTGTGTTTTGAGTATGTTATGTCTTAATTTTGAGGCCTGAGGCCAAATTTATTACCTGCGTGTGTGTATGTATGTGTAAATTGTCCGCCGGACAGGGGAGGTGATGTCGATTTTATATTGGACCAGCGGCTCCTGGGTCTCGGGGCGTGACAAATATAGTGCAAAGGGGTTCGGTTGGAGATGTTCTAATGATGGGAGTGCGCTGTCTATATATATATATGTTTATATCATCAAAATAATTCTCAGTTAAATTATCCAAAGCTCTTATTCAAACTTGAGATGGCAAAAGTATTTCTAGTGTTCTTCCTTGTCATTCTTGTAGTCACCTCCTCAGGTACCTTCATCTTTTAGTTGATGATAGCGATTGCTTTTACAAGTGACATGTCGATATTCTTTTTACATAATATCAATATTTGATTTCTTTAGTCATAAATACTATACAAAAAATTATATGCTAATGTATCATAAAACATGCAGTTGGGACGACGAAGGCTCAAAGTGCAAGAGTTTGCAAAAAGATGCTTCACGAAAGCGGATGCACCTTGGCTAAATGTCAACAAGAATGCTTTCTTAATTATCATGGAAGGGGGCAATGCATTGAGAATTTTGATGGATCGATTTATAAATGCATATGCGTCTATAAATGCTAATCTAGAAAGATGGATGGATATATACTCTAGTTAATAAAGTTGTTCTTCAACACTGTATATCGACTTTGAGTATCAATCCCATATCATAATTGATTGTATCAAATTGTGTTTTTTATCATTTCATGTTATATCCAATTTAGTAATAAAGCAACTATATATTGTTCTACCTTTTATTACAGTTCATTACAAGAAAACGAAGTTTCATATATAGATAAAAAAATCCTTCTCTAAAAGTCATATTTTCATCTGTAAAGAAAATTTAAGACTGGATTTTTTTGTCTATAAAGTCCTATAATATAATTTCTAAATTTAAATTCGGTTTTAAAATATATCTCTAAAGCTTGTTTTCCAAGTATAATTTTATATTTCGGGCTCTTAAAGAAGGGTCATTTGCCAACAAAGTTGGTTGTCCATCTTAATTTCGTCTAACATGCTTAAACTTTGACTAAAAGAAGAACATAATTTGGATCTTAAATTATTTAAGGTGAAGTTCCTCCCTTAGGAGGTTCCACAATATCTCGATTTACCAATCTTTCACCGTGAAAGTGGAGAGAAATCTAAGAGGAACATTATTATCTTTTCCAACACAAAATTAAAGATAAAATATATTAATTTTATTTAAACTTTTTATTAAACACATCAAACGCACCAGTGGAACCAAAAATGAATATTCATTAGAATATTATATTTTTTCTTATTCATAATTTAATTATCGACCTACATGTTAATTTAGTAATCATTTTGAATATTATTAATATATTTAAACTTAATATTTCATTTATATTTAATAATTGTTTTTAGAAAAATTACATCAAATTAATTTATATTAAAAATTATAATTTTTATGTTTAATATTTATTACATAATTATTCGTACATAAATATATTTTTAAAATATTATAAAATCATACGTATTTAAGATAAAATATATTACTAGTATAACACAGAAAATGATAGTGAATTGAAAATATAATATTATGTGAATTTAACATTCAGAATTACTATATTGTTCTCATATATGATCAATTAACGCATTTCGAAGGGCAATATGAGCTTCTTTGACTTTGATTTGTCTATATCGAGACAAAAAATCTTTGAACCGAGTACGATCATCTTCTGCCGGTTCAACATCTTGAGATGGCACATCGAAGTGTTCCACGATTGATGCATTTAAATCACATTCATCTTCAATTATCATACTATGCATAATAATACATAATGTCATTATATCAAGTAAAATATATTTCTACCAAAAATGTGAAAGTCCTGCAATATAATAAAATTTAATCAAAATATAATTACTGATATAATTAAAGATTTTTTAATTAGTGTATAATAATATATAATTAGTGTAACATATTTTTTTTAATTAGTGCATAATAAAATATGTCATGCCCCTAGACCCTGGAGCCGCTGATCCAATAGAAAATCGGACAGCACCTCCCCTGTCCGGCGAACAATTTACACACACACATAGATACAAATAGCACAACCACGCAGTTAAATGGCCTCAGGCCTCAAATCCATGCAGAAACAACAGTTATATGACTATAACCATCGTAAAACCAAAGTACGAACTCACCTGAGCTACCAGGGGCAAGAACAAAGCCAAAACCCCACGAAGTCCAACATAGGACTCAAAAGTACAATCCCATCGAATAAAACATAAGTACATGACCAAAACATGGCAACGGAAGCAATGTACATAACACAGGGTCCATAACCGTAAATCAACATAAAATAAAATGAAGCAGAGCTCCTCTCGAGCTGGGGAGTGGCGGCTAGGGCTCTCCTGGCAGACATCAACCTGAAATTAAGGAAAATAATCAACGGTGTGAGTCCAAAGGAACTCTGCGGATACCCAGAATAGATATGCATAGAAAGTTATACTAACAATAAAAGTTCCGCTAATACAGTCTCATATCAACAATAGGGAAAGACTAGTACTGAAAATATACTGGGGTAAATACATACCAGAATCCATCTAACCTGAAAAGAGGGTAATAAATACCTATGGAATACCAATAGAAATATAATCTCAGATAACAAATCTCCAGAATATGCATGTCAAATAAGTGCAGAAATCAAGTGCAGCAAACAATACACGATGCAAAATATGCACATGGTGCAATGACATGTGTCACCCCTGACACCAGTCAGATTATCGTACACCTCTCAAAGACGACGTCTGAGAGGGTAGAGATATGACAACTGTACGCACCCTGCTATCACTGCTCCTGAGTGACCGGGTGGACAGGATGCTGGCGGGGACTACACTCCTACCCCAAGCAATGGGGGAGTCTAGCTCTCATCTCCTCGTGGCTCAGTACGAGAAGGGATCCCTGGCTGTTACCACGCCCGAACCCACCCTCCAAATAGTGGCCGAACGGAGCAATACAGGGCAAATGCGCACACCCTACGGTATCCACTAACCCATGAGTGGTCGTGTGCGCATATCGTGTACCGGAAGATGATAGGCTCATCCACAAGGGAGTCGCTGATCGCCGGCATACAACAATGCAAAGATGGTGTATGACAGGTACACATACCTCCCTCACCAAGTCCTCAGTATACTAAGTCTCAGTCTTAATCCTATAACAGGAAATACAGGTAACCTACAAGGTATACTGGCCGGAAACTACTGATCCCTCAATGTCTAATGCAAGAAATACCTCACGATATCTAAGCATACATATAGATATGACAATACTTGAGACTGTATGGAACTAACAACATAATAACTCAGGGATAAATAACAAGTATCCAGAACCAACATAATAAACAAGCATAGCGTATAATCTTACTACTATCTATAACAGTCTATGCATAACAACATGACAATATCAGAACAGATAAGTCAAAAGGTACCCGCCTCCAAAGAAAGAGAAGTCCGTATCAAAAGGAGAGAACCACCTGCCCAATATAATCTGCACAGTAATGCAAATCAAGTCCCTGTATCAGGGATAGATTTAATTAGCTATTACAAAAATAACAACTAGCTAATTAATCCCTAATCCATTTTAGGGTTAACCTAATCCGTCCTTTTCCATTTAATTACCCTTGGTAATTAAGATTAGATTTACTTTAAAGGTAAACTCAAATTCAAGTTCCTTAAGCTTAGGTTGTTAGGTTTAAGTTTCAAATTAAACTTAACCCCTCCCAATTCTAAATTTGGAGTAAATCCAATAATTAGTCATTTATTAACATGCCATTTTACCTCGATCATGTTGTCTAATTGATCCCTAAATCAAAGCACGGTAGAGCTCAACTTAGTTGGAGTTCTTCCACCCAGTGAGTTCCGGTGGACCTGAAACCAACATGCCAGAAGAGAATCAGGGCAGGACTGATCAGAGAACCAACCTCAGCCAAAACCCTTACCTATTATCCCCGGCAACCTCCACAGCTCTAAGCAGAGGAAGAACAGCCGAAATCTGCTATACAATCCAACCCAAACTCCAATTCAAACTCCGAATCCAACAAACAAAACCAATTTATCAATCAAAGAGAGGCAGGACCCTGAGCTACACGATCAGCCCATTTCTTACCTCAATTTGGTGCCTCGGTGGAATTCAAATCAGAGAAACGGATTTCCAACCACTGAGGAAGATCCTAGCCTGCCCAGCCTCGGATCCCAGCCTGAACGCAGGGCTCGACTCCGCTAGAACACGCGAGGAGAGGAGGAGAAAGAATCGGTTACATCCGCTGTGAGCTAGGGCTCCTCGGTGCCGGTGGACACTCTGTAGAAGCCCAATCGAAGGAGAGGCGATGAAGAGTAGTCGCCGGCGACGGTGGTTGCTGCGACTAGGGCACGTGACGAAAGAGGGGAAAGAAATCGGGAGAGAGAGGCCGGGGCTCGCGTGGCTGCGGCCCCAAAGGGGGGGAGGAAGGTTATATGTGATGGGTTTTTTTGCAATAAAGTCCTCTCTTCTCAAATTCCTCTTTTACCCTTAGGGTAAGAGTTTTAACCATTTAACCCTCCCATTTCTAATAATTCGCCTCAGATATATTTAGGGTTAAATGATTTACTGACTTAATAACCCTAAATTTTTCCACCATACTCCCTAGAAAAATTTACTTTGCTGATTTTTTAATTGGTCATATTTTACATTCTTCCCCTCTAATAAAAATTTGGTCCCCAAATTTCATTTATTACCCATAGCAGATACTAACAACATATAGATAGTATAATGCTGAACGAAATCTAGCCATACATACCTCAGGTAAACAAGTGAGGATAGCGAGCTCTGATCGTATCCTCGAGCTCCCAAGTGTCCTCCTCATCGGAGTGATGCTGCCATCCGACCCTAACTAGCCGGATGGTCCTATTCCGCAACGGACGCTCTCTGTAGCCCAGAATCCATGTCGGAACCTCCTCATACGTCGTATCTGGCTGTAGGAAAACAGATACGTCTGACATCACATGATTAGGGTCTGGTACATACCGTCTCAGCATCGATACATGAAATACATCGTGCACTCCAGACAGGGAAGGTGGTAGTGCCAGACAGTAAGCTACTGCTCCAATCCTCTCCAAAATCTGGAAAGGGCCAATATATCGCGGAGCAAGCTTACCTCGAAGACCGAATCTCTTCACCCCTTTCGTGGGTGAAACACGAAGGAACACATGGTCGCCAATGGAGAACTCCAGAGGTCTCCGTCTCCGATCCGCATAACTCTTCTGTCGATTCTGTGCCTCGGACATCCATCGTCTAATAGTACGGACCAACTCTGCCTCAAGCTGTGCTCTCTGGGGTCCTAGCAACTGGGACTCCCCAACCTCCTCCCAGAGGGTGGGTGTCCGACAAGGCCTACCATACAACGCCTCATACGGTGCCATCTGTATAGCCGCATGATAGCTGTTATTGTAGGCAAACTCAACCAGGTGTAGATGGTCCTCCCAGCTGCCTCCGAAATCCACAACACAAGCTCTCAATAGGCCCTCTAGAGTCTGAATAGTCCGCTCTGACTGCCCGTCGTTCTGCGGATGGAAAGCTGTACTGAACCTCAACTCGGTACCCATGGCCCGCTGCAGACTTTGCCAAAAATGTGATGTGAAGCAAGGGTCTCGGTCTGATATAATACTCATCAGAACACCATGCCATCGAACAATCTCTCTACAGTATAACTCTGTTAGTTTGTCAAGGAGTCTGTCCTCCGAATGGCCAAAAAGTGTGCGGATTTGGTTAATCGATCAACGATCACTCAAATCGCATCGTATCCTCGCTGAGTCCTCGGTAATCCTACCATGAAGTCCATCGTAATACGTTCCCATTTCCACTCGGGAATGGAAATCCTCTGAAGTAGTCCAGCAGGTCTCTGGTGCTCAGCCTTAACCTGCTGGCACACTAGACATCTAGCTACAAAATTCGCGATGTCTTTCTTCATGTCGTTCCACCAGTAGGAACGCCTCAGGTCTCGGTACATACGTGTCCCGCCCGGGTGGATAGCAAATCGGGAGCGATGAGCCTCCTGAAGTAACTCCTCTCGGACCGGATGTGACTCGGGTACACATAGTCTCCCGCGAAAATATAAGACATCCTCATCGTCTCGTGTAAAATCAGACTGCTGCTCTATGGCTGCTCGACTGCCGAGGAACTGCAGATGCTGATCGCTCGCCTGAGCCTCTCTGATCCTCGTCCGGATCGACGACTGAGCAACCATAGTCACAAGAATACCCTGTTCAGTCCGTCTCTGCTCCTTTAAGCCCAACTCTGAGAAACCCTGAACTAGCTCGGTAACTGATGCCCGGAGGCAGGCTAAAGTCCCTCTGGACTTCCTACTCAACGCGTCCGCCACAACATTAGCTTTCCCTGGATGGTAGCTAATGGTGCAATCATAATCCTTAAGGAACTCCATCCATCTCCTGTAACGACCCCGGCCCCTCAGCCCCTTTGGCGGCCAAATCTCTATTTGGCGGCCCCTCCGGCGGCCAAATCTCTATTTGGTGGCCCCTTAGGCAAAAACCCACTGTCAGGGGTGGGAAGACCGTAGGGTCGCCGGCCTAGAGGGTTGCCTGCGGGGACCATAGAGGCGGGGCCGCTACATAAAAAGGCGCCTTTTTATTGTAACGACCCGGCCCCTCGACCCCTTGGGCGGCCCACTGGCGACCCACTTGGCGGCCCAACTGGCGGTCTCTTGGGCGGCCCAACTGGCGGCCCACTTGGCGACCCCTTATGTCGTCAACCAATGACCATTGGCCGTGTCGTTACTCACAAGTACTTTCCACCCCTAGCCAGTGGATTTTTGCCTTCCTCAGGATTCGAACTCTACACCTCCAGGATAAGTACTAGAGTTTATGAATCCTGATACCAATTGAGCTGTAGGCCCGGCCCCTTCGCCCCTTTTTATTGTAACGACTCCCTGACTCCCTGACCAAGGGGTATCAGTATTCCCTCCTGGCTTACTCAATGAATACTATGATGAACTGATCCAGATACTCCAGAAATACACGGTTCATCAAGTCCATGAATACCGCTGGAGCATTGGTAAGCCCAAATGGCATTACCAAAAACGCGTAGTGTCCATATCTGGTGTGGAACGTTGTCTTCTGGACATCTGACTCCCTGACCCTCAACTGATGATATCCGGATCACAGATTAATCCTGGAATACACAGATGTGCCCCTGAGCTAATCAAACAAATCCTCAATCTGTGGCAGGGGGTAGTTATTCTTGATGGTCACTGCATTCAACTGTCTGTAGTCGATGCACAACCTCAAAGAACCGTCTTTCTTCTTCACGAAGAGAACTGGGGAACCCCATGGTGAGACGCTAGGTCTGATGAATCCCTTGTCCAATAACTCCTGGAGCTGGACCTTCAACTCGTCCAACTCTCTCGGTGCCATACGATACGGAGCTTTCGATGCCGGCGAAGTCCCCGGTATCAGTTCAATAGTGAACTCCACTTGCCTCCTGGGAGGTAAACCCGATAGCTCCTCTGGAAATATGTCCTGATATTCTAGGACCACTGAAACGTCCGAGAGCGGAGGGCTACTGCTGTCGTTGGTGCTAATAAATGACAGTAAGAAACCCTGACAACCGTGAGATAACAATCTCTGTGCCTGAAGCGCAGAAATAACTGATAAGCCCTCATCCCTGATGCCAGTGAAATCCCACGAGGGTTGGTCCGGAGGCTGAAAAGTGACCACCCTCGTCTGGCAATCGACTGTGGCATGATTTGCGGTAAGAACATCCATACCAAGAATAATATCGAAGTCCACCATCTCCAGAACTAACAAATTAACCGTGAGGGTAATACTACCAAAATCTAGTGGGCATGCTCTGACCTCCTGTGTGATACCCAAGATCTCTCCTGAGGGTAAGGATACAGATAACTGCTATAATCTAGTGGTAGCCAATCTACCAATCCTACTCATGAATATCCGCGATATGGAAGAGTAAGAACTACCAGTATCAACTAATAGCTCAACAGGAAAGGCATAAAGAGAGATAGTACCGTGAAATACCGATCCGTCGGCCCGCTGGGCCTCCTCTCGAGTGACAGCATAAATCCGTCCAGTCTCAGGCGGTGGTGGTGGCACGGCTGGGTACTGCTGAGGTGGGAACTACGACTGAGACTGAGGCTGCTGAACTAACACTCCCACCGGGTACTGAGGTTGCTGCATCACAGACTGATAAGCTGGATAAGACTGCTGTAGAGGTCCTGAAGTTGGGCTCTTAGATAAGGCTGAGGTGTAACTGGCCTCGTGTCTAAGCATACCGTATGCAGGTGCTGGTGGGGCAGCATGCGGCTGGCGGAATGAAGGCTGAGTCCTCTGTCCGCCTCTATGAGCTCCTGACTATCCCGAATGTCTAGTCTAGCTAGTGGCTCCCATCCTCACATTATGTGCCTTCAAGGCACAGTCCCGGCTCAAGTGTCTTGGTAGTCTGCAGTAGTAGCATACGGCCTGCTCCAGGCGACAGTCTGCTACAACGTGCTCTCTGGATCCGCAACGGGTACAGTAAGATGTCGGTGCAGTCTTCTTCCGATCCTGCTGAGAAGACTGGAAGGATCCGGTGGAGGAACGTCTCGACTTCTGGGGCTTAGAAGATGCCCCAGAAGTGCCAAAAGCTGCCTGAGTGTGGCGGCCGCGCTTCTGTCCAGTAGTCTGCGGCTGCTGCGTCTGAGCTGAGTCTGTTACCGCTTGCTTCCCCTTCTTCCTACCCCCAAACAGTCTGTGCTGAGTCATCTCAATAATGAGCGCTCGCTCTAATGCCTCTCGATAGGAGGTCGGAACAAATCCCGACATACGAGTCTGAATGTATGCCGCTAGACCCTGATGAAACTGAGTCATCCTCTCCATGTCGTCTGCAACCATGTGAGGGCAATACTCTGATAGGCGGTTAAACTTCGCCTCATACTCCAGTACTGATAGGTCTCCCTGCTTGAGAACCATGAACTCCTGTCGCCTAGCCATGCGGAACGTTGTTGGAAGGTACCTCGCCTCAAATGCCTCCTGGAATGTGTCCCAGGTGACGTACTCCTCGCCAATGACGGTCTGCTGCGTAGTCCACCAGGCATATGCCTGATCTCGCAGATGATAAATGGCCAACTCAGCCTTCTCCCATTCCGAACACGTCAGATAACGAAAAGTACTCTCAAGTGTCCTGATCCACTCTCGGGCCGCAGCTGGATCCGGTCCTCCCTGGAATAAAGTGAATCGGCCCTTTACGGACGCCGCCAACATCGGAATCCGGCTCGATCCCTAACGCCATCGGTAGAAGCAAATACTGCAGGGGGCACGGTGGAACATCCCAGTGCAGGAATCATAGAAGGAGCCGTAGGCATGATTGGGGTGGACACCACAGGTGGTACCATAGGTACAGTAGGAAATCCGAGGGCAACAAATGCCGATAAGACTGAAGGGAGCACCGGGGCCTGCATCGTAGTCTGAGTAGGGGATACGCTGCAGCAGTTATAGTCGGTGGTGCAGTAGCATACAATGGTGCCAGTACTGTTGATGGCGTAGTCTGATAATACAGACCCGGTGCTGCGGGTGGAACTGCAGAATACCTCGGAGCAAGTACAGGCGTCTCCGATGGGATAGTGGGGATAACCGGGGTAGGTACCACCGAGGTAATTGCGGGATGCATCGGAATAGGTGTCTCCGATGGAACTGCAGGGAACACCGGTGCAGATCCAACCGGTACTGAATGTGTCGGCAGTGGTACGGCCGCTGACATAGTGAATACTATCGGAGTAGATACAGCAGGAGGGGCAGTAGTGACTGCTGATGGGAAAGGAGTAGGGACCCTCTGAGTCGGGGAACCCTGGCCCTCGGGATGTCCTACGGAGTCTAACCTCGACTATCAGGCTCTCTATCAGTGGTCCTCTCAGATGGCTCTACAGCCGGAGGCTCTACAGTCCTCTTACGTGGCCGTCCCCGACCACGTCTCGGTGCAGGAATATGAGCATCTCGCGTCATACCAGTTAAATTATTAACGAGTATTATAACCAAAACCAAGAGGCTAACTTTAAAATTACCTATTTGCTGCCT
>JAGFNQ010008636.1:175589-214750 GCA_024364735.1 Boesenbergia rotunda | reverse complement strand
GGCGGTATTGGTTACCGACCTAAAGAACCATCATTTGTTTCCTTAATGTCTAGGACTGATGTTAGACCACTTAAGACTCCTAGGGTTCAAAGGAAAGTGGTCAAGGCATGGGTGCCTAAGTCTTGCATAGTAGGCGCTTTAGGTCCTAAGATTTGGGTACCTAAATCTTCTATCTTTCGTATTGTGTAGGTCGTGATTGAGGGGGAGCATCTATCAACTTGGTTCATTGATAGTGGATGCTCCAAACATATGACCGGTGATAGATCCTTATTCACTACCCTTCAAAGAAAAAGTAGAGGTAATGTTTCCTTTGGTAACAATGGTAGTCTTAAGGTTGTAGGGATAGGAGACATTCAAATATCCGAATGTCTTAGATTAAGAATGTCCTTCTAGTCAAGGGGATGACATTTAATCTCCTAAGTGTCAGTCAATTGTGTGATGCGGGTTACACAATTGATTTCCAATCAAGTCAATGTCTAGTTAGACAACATGACACATTTGACACGGTATTAGTAGGCACAAGAGTAGATAATATTTATCAAGTGTCTTTTAAAAGTGCTACTAATGCTTTCGATAAGTGTTTCATGTCAAGAGAAGATGAGTCTAACCTTTGGCACCGGAGACTAGCACACGTGAACATGAAGAACATCCGAAAATTGGCCAACAAGGGACTAGTTCGTGGCTTACCAAGCATCAAGTATGAAAAGGACAAACTTTGTGATGCATGTCAAATGGGTAAGCAAACAAAATCTGCACATAAAGGTAAAAGCACTGTAAGTACTTCTACCGCGTTGGATTTACTTCACATGGACTTATTTGATTGTAGCACTATTATATCCTTAAATGGTAGTAGATATTGTTTTATGATCATTGATGATTTTACTAGATATACTTGGACGTATTTTCTAAAATATAAGAATCAAACCTTAGATGGTTTTATTTCATTTTGTAGAAAAGTTAAAAATGAAAAATCATCAACAATTAAAACAATTAGGAGTGATCATGGAGGCGAATTTCAAAATCAAAGATTTTTAGAGTTTTGTCAAGAGAGAGGGTATAGACACGAGTTCTCTACTCCTAAAATACCACAACAAAATGGTGTTGTGGAGAGGAAGAACCGGGTCTTACAAGAGGCTGCACGAAGCATGCTCCATGAGTACTCCTTACCGAGTTACTTATGGGCTGAAGCTATGAACACAGCTTGCTACGTGCAAAACCTAGTCCTAATACATAGATTTCTAGGGAAGACTCCTCATGAACTCTGGTTTGGGAAACCACCTACAGTTAAACACCTTAGAGTGTTTGGTTGTAAGGTGTTTATCCTAAACACCAAGGACTACCTTGAAAAGTTCACAACAAAAGCTGATGAAGGGATACTGGTTGGGTACTCCCACGTTAGCAAAGCTTACCGAGTTTATAACAAGAAGTCTAGATTAATTGAAGAGTCTTCTGATGTTGTTTTTGAGGAAATTCCAAAAGCAAATGATCAATCAGAAGATGTAGATAGAGTTCAATTCGAACTTAGGAAACTAAGTTTGGATGGAAGTCCAAGTGCTGTAGATGGTGGTGATGAGTCTGATGACGGTGAGCCTAGACAACTCATAGATCAGCCGGATCCTGAGGCCGAGCTTGTGTCTAGTGACACCATCCAAAAAGCACCACCAATACCAAGGCAAACTAGGTTAGCCTTTAGCCATCCCCAAGATCAAATTGTTGGAGACATCCATCATGGGGTTAGGACTACATCATTCTTTAGGAATGAGGCTAATGAAGTTGTTCTAATTTTTGAAATTGAACCTAAAAAAGTTGACAAAGCATTAAATGATCCCGATTGGATCATTGTCATGCAAGACGAGCTAGGTCAATTCGAAAGAAATCAAGTTTGGGACTTAGTTCCTAGACCCAAGAAGACCACCATTATTGGAACCAAATGGGTCTTCAAAAATAAGTTGAACCATAAGGGAGAAATCGTAAGAAACAAGGCACGCTTAGTAGCCAAGGGCTACAGTCAAGTCGAAGGTCTTGATTACGATGAGACCTATGCTCCCGTGGCACGAATAGAGTCCATCCGATTGATGCATGCATTTGCAGCACATCGAGGTTTCAAGTGTTAGTAGGAGCCCTAGAGCCAATTATGTGATGATTGACTAGGGACATTTTATATCATATTCTATCATTAATAAAGGCATGGTTATTATACTTACTTTATATTTGTGCCAAATAACTAAGTATAATAATGTACTTGGGTAGTAGGTTCTTATCTACATTATATCGATTGGTTGAATCGATAATGAGATGATGTAGAGAACACTACTCTAAACCATTCCTAGTCAAGTATTAATATTCAAGGACAATATTAATGCATGGAGACTAGCATGTAGGTCAACTGATGACTTGAGCTCACAAGTCATGGATATGTGATATCAAGTTGACACATGGGTATACATTGGAGAATGTGTATTGAATGACCTGCTAGGAGAAAGTTTCATAGATTATCATATGAGTGTCATAAACTTTCTCATGTGACTATTAGTATGAATAGTCCTTAGACCTGAAGTCACTACGGTTCCCTACATAAGGAGTTATGTACTTTGATATCGTCAAACGTCACCCGTAATAGGGTGGACTATAAAGGCGATCACTGGGTATGTAATGAATTATGCGGAGGGATGTGAGTGATGTAGATGGGATCTATCCCTCCTATATGACGGGAGTGATATCTGTGGGCCCCTTGATCGAGTAGGACTACTGAAACGCATGACCATGCTCAAATGAGTCAATATGAGATATTGAGCTCATTTGTTTGAGTGAGTCTACTCGGGGATCAAGAAACACAAGATTGATTGAGGATGACACGGTCTATGCCTCATTGGTCAATCTAGATATCAAGGATAGAAGGACAAGGTCATACATTATCATAGTCACGGAGGTTTAGTTGGATATCGACTCTTCTTGTTACTTGGATAGGAGTGATGCATTGCTAGATGCCACTCATTGCTTATGTGTCTAAATGGTTTAGGCGCATTGCCAACGTCGCGAGAGCCTATTGGGTCACACACTAAGGACATGATGCTTCGGGAAATCTGAGTCCGAGCCCGAGTTGGGAACTCGGGAGTCCGAGCCCGAGTTGGGAACTCGGGAAGTCCGAGCCCGAGTTGGGAACTCGGGAAGTCCGAGCCCGAGTTGGGAACTCGGGAAGGCAGATCGGGAGATCCACTCGGCAGACTGGGTCGGCGCTCGGCAGACTGGGTCGCCACTCGGCAGACTGAGTTGGAGCTCGGTAGACTGGGTCGGAGCTCGGCAGACTGGGTCGGGAGCTCGGCACTCGGCATACTTGGTCGGGAGACCGGTCGGAAGCCCGAGAGGCCCGGTCGGGATTAAAGGGAGATTCATTAAAGTGTTTAATGAAGGGAAAAGAAAAGATTCTTTTCTTGCATGGGAAATGATAAAGAGCCACATCAAAAGATGTGCTCTTTATTGGGAAGCCAAAGAGACACAAACCTCTTCATATTCATGGGATGAGTATAAAAGAGGGCCTTGTGACTTTGGATGTGGTCTTCTTCTTCCTCTCCTTCTTCCCTTTCTTCTTCCCTCCCTCATCTTCCTCCTTTGGCCGAAACCCTACTGTAGGGTTCTTGGTGTTCTGCGAGCTACCTCAAGTTGCTAGCACAACTAAGGTAGTTCTCCCGAAGTTGAGAGATTGTGTCCATGTGGATACGAATAGAGGCACGAACACTTGAACGTGCAAGAGATCCGACGCACCTTGGACGAGCGGGATAAGCAAAGGGCACGCTCCAGAGGTATATCTTCTTTAGAAGTAGATGTAGATCAACTTTGTACTAGTTTTTCTTTCGCATGGATCGCTCGAGGGTTCTTGTTTCTGCTGCGTTTTTATGTTTTTGTGCTGGGAGAACCCAACATAAAGCTCTACCAAATGGACATGGTGTATGATTATGTTTCTGCTCAAGCGGCAGATTTTGTTTTTGCACTCATAATAAAATCAATGTCCTAAATCTATTGTGTATGATTGTTGACATGGTGAATGGTTATGGCCTTAACCCCAATGTGATTGGATGTATGTGTGTGTGTGCATGTTGTAATTCATAATACGGCTTGCATGTCGTGCCTTGTCTATATCTTCCTAATTGTAAAATTAGATTTAGACTCGAATGTAACTCGAGTTTTCCTACATTGTAATGTACAAAAGGAGTAATGGAGTGTCCATTGAAGAATGAAGTTACAAGAAGGATGCCAACCACACATGATGACCGAAGGATGCTCTTGGAGAAGATGTTATCCCTAGGTTGACCATCGATCTTCTCATTGGCTTGAGAAGATCGTAGTATACGGGCCATAACCATGTCACATTTTCTTGCTTATATATTGATATATGCTATGTGTATGTATGTGATGCATGCTTAGATTTTTATCTTAATTAAGTCAACTCAATATGCCTACCAAGGTTCGGTACTCATAAACTACCTCGATCATTTGTTGTTGGGTTTGCCAAAGCAAAGCAACGCATTTTATCTTGGTAGAGTGTGAGAGGACAATTGTGATGTCCCGCTATCGAACTTTGGGTGAGACTTAACTAAGTCACCTCGATTGGATTGAGAAACTTAGAGGCATATCCCAAAAGTTGGGAAAATAAGGGTAAGAGGAAAATTATACTAAGTCTTGGGCGATTAGCCAAAGCTAACTCAAGATGATGTGTAATGTGAATCTTAACCTTTTTCACGAGTTGCATACGATGTAATTGGTAAAATGTTACCTACCTAATTTACCAAGTCTTGGGCGATTAGCCAAAGCTAACTCAAGATGAAGTATAATTTGGATCTTGTACCACAAAATGTAGTCTCTATTTAGTTTGGAGCTAGTAGTGTAAACAAAGTGAGTTTGTCTACATCCATGACTAGCCCCTACAAAAGGCTCTACGATTTAGTGGGAGCATCATTTAATTAAAAGCCTAATTAAATGATCTAGATATGATACTTATCTCTGCATGTTGTATTGTTGTAGATCACCATGTCGTCTAATACGTCAAATACTCTCTCTCTGCGATCTGTCCTTGAGAAGGACAAGCTCAACGGAGCTAATTTCCTGGACTGGTACAGAAACTTGAGGATAGTCCTCAAACAAGAAAGAAAACTATACGTCCTAAAGCAACCCCTTCCTGAAGCACCCGTTGCTACTGCCACCCGTGCTGAAAAGGATGTTTACAAGAAGCATCAGGATGATGCACTTGATGTATCATGCCTTATGCTTGCCACCATGACCTCTGAGCTTCAAAAGCTACACGTGAACATGAATGCACATGATATGGTTGAGCATCTAAAGCAACTATATCAAGGGCAAGTTAGGCACGAACGGTTCGAGGTGTCCAAAGCCCTATTTGCATGCAAGATGCAAGAGGGAACTCCTGTAGGAACTCACGTACTCAAGATGATTGGGTATGTGGAGAACCTTGAAAGACTAGGATTCCCACTGGGCCAAGAGTTGGCAACCGACCTTATCCTGCAATCGTTGCCGGAGGGGTATAATCAATTTGTCATGAACTACAACATGAATGAAATTGATAAACCTTTACCTGAGATGCTCAGCATGTTGAGAACTACTGAGCCCAATCTCAAGAAAGCCAAGACCAGTAATGTACTGATAGTTAACAAAGGCAAAGGTAAATGGAAGCCTAAAGGCAAGGGTAAGACCCAAGCCAAGGGCAAGGCCAACTCTACTACATCCAAGGCCAAAGGCAAAGTGCCTAAGGAGGGGACCTGCTTCCATTGTGGTGAGATCGGACATTGGAAGAGGAATTGTAAACTCTACCTGGAGGAAGCAAAGAAGAAAAGAAGTGAGACTTCTGCCTCAGGTATTTTTGTTATAGAAGTCAATCTATCAATCTCTTCTTCTTGGGTATTAGATACCGGATGTGCTTCTCACATTTGTACTAATGTGCAGGGCCTTCAAAGAGCTAGATCATTGACCAAGGGCGAAGTGGACCTACAAGTAGGCAATGGAGCAAGAGTTGCTGCTATTGCTGTAAGAACATATTCCTTGTCTTTGCCCACTGGGCTTATCTTAGAACTAGAAGAGTGTTTTTATGTACCTGCATTAATGATAAGTATCATTTTTATTGATTATTTGAGTTGCTAAAATCCATGTTTGACCTATGTTTTTATTGCTTAATTGTGAAATTGCCCTAGGTTTTAGAACTTACCTTTATTTTGGACTTAATTACAAATTTGCATTAAATTGGATTATTTGGCCACTAATTTTCTGATATATTTTTGTAGGCATGAAAGGTTCATGGACCTAGGGCAAATTGGGTCAAACTTGAGTCGGAAGTGGAACCGGATCGAATTATCAAGCTTACAATTAATCCGGGTCGTCCGATTCAAAAGCGGCTAGATCTGAGGCATCCAGGACAATCTGAAGCAATCCGAGCTAGGGTTAGGGTTGATCAAGCACTATGATCAAGATCTGAAAGTTTCATCCCAATCAGAGCTAAATCAACCGTTGGATCAAGCTTGGAGGGCTCTAGATCGTCCGTTCAAAGATTAAGTTGATCTGGACCATCCGTTGTAAATCTGGAGGATCCGAGCTACCACGAGGCAAATCCTGACCCCAGATCATCATCATCAAAGTTTGGCTCCAATCAGAGCAAGATCAGCCGTTGGATCTCCTCAAATCAATCACAGCCGTCCATGCTTAAGTATTTAATCAGAAATCTGCCCAGCTCTTCCCTTGTCGCGTTTCCTTGCCACAGCTTCTTCTTCTTCGTTTTCTTTGCATTTTCTTCAGCAATTTCATCATCCAAGGGGCGCGACCCCTCAAATTCTCCATTTGATCATCATCTGAATCCGTGGAAGACAATTTCGATCGAGATTTCAGCTCAATTGGCGTCAGAACAGGGGTGTTTGAGGGTTTCGGCATCTCTGCTACCCAATCGATTGAGTCTCGTCCACAAGCCATTTCCGACCATTTGAGCTGCTTGTAGGGGTTCTCAGGTGAGCTCAGATGTTCTTCAAATCACAATCGCAAGCCATCCATCGAGACAAGAGAGATTGGACTGGAATTATTCCATCTGAGGCAGTTTGAGCAGATTGGTAGATTGAGGCTGTTTTTCCACTGATTTACTGAGCCTAGGGGTTCGAAGCCAGCTCTTGCTTGACGACCAAGAAGATCTTGAGCTTAGGGAGAGTTGAGGAGTAGTTTCATTGGTTAATTTTAGTTCTTTAGCAGTAGATGTCATTTCTATCATTTCTGTTTCTGATTTCTGTGTAGCTGCTGTAATTTTCATTTTGAATGGTTTCTGCAGTAGTTAAGTTTCAATTTGGCAAGTAAATTAGCTAGTGAGTTAGTTTAGTGAACAATAGCATCTAATTACAGCCTATTTTCTGTCTCCTTGTTGCGTGCCATTTGCATTTGTGCGTATCAGCTCTGTTCCAACATTTTTGTTCAGTTTTGAATTTTTCAGCTTTTGTTCCAATTCGATTTATGTTTAGCTTAGCTTTTGCAATCAGAGATCACAATCAGTGTGTTAATGTATTAGATTCGAGTTCATTTCTTAGTTGATTTTATTTCTGAATTCTGATTTCGATTTCTGCAATCCCAGCTCGTTTCTGAAATTTCAGCGGTTACATGTGCCACTTCAGTTTCTGCATTTGATGAATCTGAAATCCTGTCTCTGCATGCCATGAGCAATTTATTTCTGCAAGTTGTGTCAAGTGGAAACTTGTTTTCATTCAAATGTTATTCATTCAAATTTCTGCACACCATCTCAGAATTTCTGTTTTGTTTCTGCCATTTGATCAGTTCTGAATTTCCACACTTCTAGCTTGCTAATTCTGCTAGTTAAATCAATCTCTGCTAGTTGTATCAGTTGAGCTCGCATTGGAGTTTTATTGCAATTTGAATTCAATCGTCAGGTTTGATTCTGACATCCAAATTCCTGCTGCAATCCATTTCGGCATTAAGGATCTGAATTCTTCAATGAAATTCTGAAGTTTTGTATCCACCTCTGACTTGATGCATTTATTTCTGAGATTCCTTCTAAATTCATGCTAGCACTTAATAAACAACTAAATTTTCCAAGCTTGATCAATAGTTTTCAAGGCTGAACTGTTGGAAGTAGTTTTTGGCACAAAAGTTTCAAATTTCGGCACAAGGTTTCCCATGCTTGCCAAGCTATTTTGGGGCACTATTTTGCATCCGAAATTAACATGCTTTCTTGGTGTATGATTGTGTTTGAAATCAATTCCATATGCATTTGATTTGTCCCTGAATTGTAATCTCATCTTGGCACATGAGCTTCTTCCTCTTGATTAAGTCGGTTGTGTTCTCTTCACTTTGTATCAAGATAAGTTGCGGTTTTTAGTTGCCATCAAATTTCAGCCTTGTTCAAATTCATTTGCTTAGTATTTGGGTTGCATTTAAATTCAGATTTGTTCCCCAAATTTAGTTAAGTTGCCTTGGTTAAGTAGCTTTCCATTGGTTGAATCATTAAATGCCATCACTTGTTGAGCTTATTAGCTAATTTTCCTCTATTTTCATTGCATTTTCATTTCTCATTGAAATTAAACCCAAATATTTATTTGAAACCCAAAATTCATAAACGACATCTAAATACAAGCGCGAATCAAACAAACCTTCAACTAGTCCCTAGGAAAAATACGACCTGTGGCCCCTTTACTACGTTTTCATTCTTGATTGCAAAAAGGGTTTCCAGCATTTCATTCACATTTAAATTCTGATGGTCCCACAATTCGTGACAATTTAATCTAGTATTTCGGGTCTATCAAATTTTTGGCGCCGTTGCCGAGGAAGCAACTAGTTGATTTGTTTGATTTTTGCTTGTATGCTTTAGACATATCATTGGGTTCTGTTTTATTTTGCTTTATCTTTCATATACGGTTGCTGCCATTTTTCTTATTTGTTTTGTGATAGGGTTGTAAGATCAAAATGTGGTCACCAGAGTTCTGGACAGAGATAAAAGAGGCATTGGTGGAGTTGAAGTGTAGGGTTAAGGAGTTGGACTACCAACAAAAACGTAAAGCTCAGTCATCCACTTACCAGAAGCCGATTCAGCCTATATTTCAGCCACCTCAGCCACAATTTCAGCCTCTCCAGAAATTCCAGCAGCCATATTCTGAATTCCAGCAGCCATATTCTGATTTCCAGCAGCCCCATTTGAATTTTCAGCAACCAAACTTTCAGTGTTAGCAAGGGTGTTTAGATAATCAGAATTTTCAGCAACCACCCTTCCATCAAGTTCAACCAAATCAGTTTTTTCAGCCTAATTGTCAGCCAAGTTAGCCCTTCCAATTTCAGCAGCCAAGTCAACTAAATTTTCAACAGTTTCAGCATGGGCAGCCACCATTTCAAAATTTTGATCAACCAATTCAGCAATATCAGCTACCATGTCAACAATTCGAACCACCACAACAATTCCAACCGCAATTTCAGCAAGAATTTCAGCATCTTAATCAGAATTTCCAACCCACCCAATTTGAGTTTTCACCACCACAATTTCAACCTCAGATCCAAGATTTCCAGGGCTACAATTTTCAGCCATCTCCACCAAGTGGTGAAATAACTTTTCAGCAGTTTAATCAGCAGTTTTATCAACCCCCACAGTCTCAATTTCAACAAATGTTTCAACAAGAACTTCAAAACCTCGGAAGGCAAATGGAACAAGTGGCTAGTGATTTGAATCAGATAAAAGCCCAAAGATTAGAATAATTATCTTCTCAAGCTGTTTTTAATTCTGAGAGCCCCGGAGTTGATTTTATATCAGTTCAAGGTGACCCTAGTGCATGGCCACGTCCTTCTTCAAGTAATCTTGCAAATTTGGTAGAAGAAGAAGAAGAAGAATTCATAAAAATCTGGGCACCTACAGCATGCATTCCTCCGGAGACTCCTATTCAAAATCCAATTCCAAATTTTCAGCTCCAGAAGAAGAAACTGAAGCTCCACAGGACCATTCTAGACTTTTATTTTCTGATGATAGTATTATTGATGGTCCTAATTTTTCTAATGTTGTTGTTGTAGATATTACAGGAGAAGCATGCATAGGAGATGATTCCACAGGTGTAGGGGATTGCACTAAGCCCCAGGGACCACCACAGTTTACTGGTACATTAGAAGATTCAGAAGATGAACCACAAAGTGTAGGGACTTGCATGGTGGAAGCAAGCACCCAAGGATCACCTATTCCAGTTGAGTGTCCACCAGAGAGTGAGGCTGAAGAGGAGCATGTACTTGATCAGGAGGAGGCCATGGATACATCTACTCTTGTAGAACCTCCAGGTATTCTCCAGCACGCTCAGGTAAGTATTTCTCCTCTTTGTTCAGAAAAATGCAGTGAGGTACCTAGTGCTGACTTTATTGATTATGATGAATTTATTGATATACCTTGTGTAGAAATTGTTTGTGCAAATCCAATAGAGGTACCAAAAATTGATTTCCTTTGTCATAATGCATTACCTGATACATCTCTTGTAGATATGGATTGCGAAATAATTTTAGAGGCACCTATAATTGATGTTGTTTGTTATGATGAATATCTTGATACATCTTTTGTGGATATGGATAGTGAAACATTTTTAGAAGTGCCTGAAGTTGATGTTTTTTATTTTGATGAATCTCTTGCTATATCTTATGCTGAGGTTGAATGTGAAAAACTTATGGAGATATCTGATATTGATTTGATTGGCTGTGACACATTGCTTGATACACCCTGGATGGAAAATAATTGCGAAATTTCTATTGATGTGACAGAAATTGATTTCTTTATTTGTGATGAGTATCTGGATGCAAATTTTATAGGAAATAATTGTGAAAATCTTATTGAGGTACCAGAATTTGATTTAATTGGATATGATGCAGTTTTGGATACATTTCATGCAGAGACTGAATTTATATCATTTCTTTTTGACCCTGAACGCTGAAGAGAGGTATTACATTATTTTGCAGGGTCCAGAAGACTTCAGGAGTGGGTGCTCCAACTGAACAGACTCCAGCCTCCTGGAAGGATTTCTGAAAGGCATCAAGAAGGAGGAGAAGATCTTACTTTAATCCATAGCCCTCCATTCCTTCCATGGATTTTGAACCTGAATCGCCTTAGGCCACCAGAGAAATTTTTTGTGAAGTTAAAGTGTGGGGGAGTCCTAGTTCTCCCAGCCACCCAGACTCCTCCACTACCACGATGGAGGCTACTTCTGGATAGGCTCCGTCCACCAGAATAAGGGGAGATTGTTCTTTCTTGTATTTTCTTTTATTGCATGTTTCATTTTTATGCTTTCTAGAAGTAAAATTTTCTTTTAAATTGAGTCCTTGCTAATAAATGCATGAGTAGAGTAGAATGCATAGGAGTCATTGTGAATACCTTGTTATTTCTTTTGTCACTTCTTCTTGCATGAGTAGAAATAAAAGTATCCCTCTAGGTTATCCCATAGCATTTTAGAGTCTTTTGAAAACAAATTAAATTTGGTTGTCAAAACTTAGGATTTGAGCTAATGGATGAAATCTTGGATGCTTGAGTACTACTTTGCTTTAGATTCTTAATTGAGGACTTGGGATGAATTATTTTTACCTAGTGAGAATTAGCCTTACTTTTGTGATACACATATGTCATTGTGCTCTAGAACTTGCTTAGGTTCTTTCAAAATCATATTTCAATGATTGGATCACATCTATAGAGGCTAATCACCTTATTTACCTTTTCATATCAATTTCGGCAAAAATCATGTTCACTCCATTTTTCTTTACTTATTTTCTACTCTTACCCTCACTTTTCTTTGGACTTATTTGTTTGAATGTTTTTAATGTTATTTTGCCCGAGACGGACAAAGATTTAAGTGTGGGGGAGTGACTAGTGATTTGGAAGCAATTCTTATCAAGGATGCACTTCAATTCGAAGGAAGGGACGAGATCCAACCGTAAGCGTCCCTTGGAAGCTCCGCCTCTATTCGCGTCCACGCCGAGTTTTCTTCGGGATGACTTCGCAAAGCCACAAGTTTCGTGCCGACAAGAACTACTAGATTCTCCAAAGGCACGACAAGAATACCAAGAGAGAGATGGGAAGACTAACCACCAAACGAAGAACGGAATCAAGATTCCGGGAGGAAGGAAGGAGTTGCGCCCGCTTCTTCTTCTTCTTCGGCAGTTGCTTGGTGGATGAAGCTCACGGCAACAAAGGGGTCCTCCTTTTAGGGCCGGCGGCACTAGAGGAGGGAGAGGGAGAGAAGGAGAGAGAGAGAGGGCTTATTTCTAGATCTCATAGATTAATCACCAAGCCTTGCCTAGGTTCCTTTATATAGTAGCCTCTCAATCGCCAAGTCTCCTTTTTATGGAATAAATTTTCATAAGAAATTTATCATATAAATTTTTCTATGAATTATTCCATCATGCCAAGTTTTTATCATAATTTAATTTATAATAAAAACAATCATGTCTCCCTTTTTATTATGGAATAAATTTTCACAAGAAATTTATTATATAAATTTTTCTTATCATGGAAAAATCAATTCATAATTGATTTTATAAAATAAAATAAACTATTCAAAGTTTATTTTAATTTCCATGAAAATAATAAACCAAACTTCGGTTTATAAAAATTTATATATATTATCCATAATTTTATAAAACAAACCACGGTCAGTTTATTTTATAATTTGAACCAAACAATTTGGTTCTCCCCTTTTAATGTGGCCGGCCAAACAAAGAGGGTGGGGACCCTCTTTGGCCGGCCAAACCCAAGCCTATACCATATGAATTAAACTCATTTAATTCGTCCAATAAGTCTTCAAAAGACTTAGCCATTTTATGCTTCCGATGCATCTCTGAAAAATTCAGATTCGACTTATCTCTCTTGATCGGAAAATCCAATTTTCAACTCATTTTAAATCACTCGGATTACTCGTAGTGCGTGTGACCAAATAGACTTTCGATTTATGTTGGCCGTCTATAATTAACCAATTATAGAACGATCATGAGTGGCACCTAGTAGTATATCATGATCCCCAATTAATCGAAAGATCAACGGTTGACCTCAGAAATTATTCTGAAACCCTTCAGCAGCTATAATGAATCGTGCCTCATTCCCTTCACCATCTTATACCCACTTGGTTCAGGACACGATCTATGTGTGTCAGTCCCCACTAGGCTGACTACGTCACACCTAGCCCAAGCAATGTTTTTCTCGTCCTACGGATTCTAGTTACTCTCATGTTTCTGAGAGATTCAGACTCTGAACATGTGATGCTCTGGCCAGAGGCTTCGAGTAACAATCCGACGATAGGCCTTGGGTATACATCTCCTCGCAAGGAGTGGTGAATCCTTTGTAGGCTGTTCAAACATCTTCGGGCACTTCGGCTTATACCCAACCATCCTGGGTCCACACCTCCTTAGAGATGCTTGCTTAAGATGTCAAAGTATAAGTCTCCATGACCAAGATGACTTGAACACCGCAAGTCAAAGGAACATCGCACTTAAGCTGCAGTAAGAACTTCATTGACATATCTATATGTAGATTACCATATGAAGTTTTACAGCCAGTCACTCCAATGAACTAGTTCCCTTTACTAGCATTCATGTTTATCTCCGGATATCCCAATGTCTCCAGCCAGTGAGAATCAGCTGATTAGAGAATAACCCATGCTAGTCTCAACAGAATTGATAGTGTCCGTATTTATCAATTCATCGACTAGGGACAATTTCAATACTTCACAATTGCACATGTAGAGATAATCACTAGTTGTGAATTCATCACAAATTCTCTCATGCTGTGAATTGTATTGCGGACATTCAGTAAATGAGTTTAAGATCTCAATCAAATACATAAACATGTATACTCAAATAGTGAGTATTCATTTATTAAAATAAATGATTACAATCATAAGGCGATTGCCTTAGGACACTTCTCTCACAATACTAACAGTATGGACTTTGGTTGATCCACCTGAGGGAATTTAACCCATTGGGTGTAAGTGGGTCTTTAGAAGAAAGACTGACATGGATGGACTCATTCATACCTATAAAGGGCGATTGGTAGCCAAAGGTTTCAAGCAAATTCATGGTATTGACTATAATGAAACCTTTTCACCAGTTGCGATGCTGAAGTCTATTCGGATCATGCTTGCTATTGCAGCTTACCATGATTATGAGATATAGCAGATGGATGTCAAAACCACATTCCTAAATGGGAATCTACTCGAGGATGTGTACATGATACAACTTAAGGGTTTTGTAGATCCAGAGTATGCTGGAAAGGTATGTAAGTTGCAAAGGTCCATTTATGGGCTAAAGCAAGCTTCTCGAAGCTGGAATTTTCGATTTGATGATGCAATCAAAGCGTTTGGTTTCATCAAGAATGAAGATGAACCCTGTGTCTACAAGAGGGTTAGTGGGAGCACAGTTATCTTCCTGATCTTGTATGTAGATGACATACTTCTCATTGAGAATGACATCCCTTCACTACAGTCTGTAAAAACTTGGCTCGGGAATTGTTTCTCAATGAAAGACTTAGGTGAAGCAGCCTATATCCTAGGCATCAAGATCTATAGAGTAGGTCTAAAAGATTTCTTGGCTTAAGTCAGAGTACATATATTGACAAGGTGCTTAATTGTTTTTCCATGCAGAATTCCAAGAAGGGATTTCTGCCGATGTCACATGGTGTGAGTCTTTCGAAGACTCAATGTCCCTCTTCTAAGGAGGAGAGAGACTGTATGGATCAGATCCCTTATGCATTCGCTATAGGGTCTATCATATACGCCATGCTTTGTACTCGCCCAGATGTCTCGTATGCTTTGAGCATAACGAGCAGGTACCAGTCAAATCCAGGTGAATGTCACTGGACAGCTGTCAAGAATATTCTTAAGTACTTACGAAGGATAAAAGAATATTTCTTGATATTTGGAAGCAATGAAGAGCTAGCTGTAAAGGGTTACAGTGATGCAAGCTTACAAACAGATGGGATGACTTTAGATCGCAGTCAGGGTATGTATTTTGCCTGAATGGTGGCGCTGTGAGCTGGAAGAGTTCGAAGCAGGACACAGTCGCAGATTCTACAACAGAGGTGGCAAAAGAGGCAGTTTGGATCCGTAAGTTCATCACAGAACTTGGTGTGGTTCCTAGCATAGCAGACCCGATAAACCTCTATTGTGACAACAATGGGGCTATTGCGCAGGCTAAGGAACCTCGCTCCAATCAGCGGACCAAACATATACTACGGCGCTTCCATCTCATTCGAGAGATCATCGATAGAGGAGATGTGAGAATATGCAGAGTACACACTGATTCTAACATCGCAGATCCTTTGACCAAGGCTTTGGCACAAAAGAAGCATGATGGTCATACCAGGTCACTGGGTATTAGATACTACAGTGATTGGCACTAGTGCTAGTGGGAGATTGTTAGTAGGAGCCCTAAAGCTAATTATGTGATGATTGACTAAGGACATTTTGTATCATATTCTATCATTAATAAAGGCATGGTTATTATACTTACTTTGTATTTGTGTCAAATAACTAAGTATAATAATGTCCTTGGGTAGTAGGTTCTTATCTACATTATATCGATTGGTTGAATCGATAATGAGATGATGTAGAGAACACTACTCTAAACCATTCCTAGTCAAGTATTAATATTCAAGGACAATATTAATGCATGGAGACTAGCATGTAGGTCAACTGATGACTTGAGCTCACAAGTCATGGATATGTGATATCAAGTTGACACATGGGTATACATTGGAGAATGTGTACTGAATGACCCGCCATGAGAAAGTTTCATAGATTGTCATATGAGTGTCATAAACTTTCTCATGTGACTATTAGTATGAATAGTCCTTAGACCTGAAGTCACTACGGTTCCTTACATAAGGAGTTATGTACTTTGATATCGTCAAACGTCACCCGTAACAGGGTGGACTATAAAGGCGATCACTGGGTATGTAATGAATTATGCGGAGGGATGTGAGTGATGTAGATGGGATCTATCCCTCACATACAACGGGAGTGATATCTGTGGGTCCCTTGATCGAGTAGGACTACTGAAACGCATGACCATGCTCAAATGAGTCAATATGAGATATTGAGCTCATTTGTTTGAGTGAGTCTACTCGGGGATCAAGAAAAACAAGATTGATTGAGGATGACACGGTCTATGCCTCATTGGTCAATCTAGATATCAAGGATAGAAGGACAAGGTCATACATTATCATAGTCACGGAGGTTTAGTCGGATCTCGACTCTTCTTGTTACTTGGGTAGCAGTGATGCATTGCTAGATGCCGCTCATTGCTTATGTGTCTAAATGGTTTAGGCGCATTGCCAACGTCGCGAGAGCCTATTGGGTCACATACTAAGGACATAATGCTTCGGGAAATCTGAGTCCGAGCCCGAGTTGGGAACTCGGGAAGTTCGAACCCTAGTTGGGAACTTGGGAGTCCGAGCCCGAGTTGGGAACTCGGGAAGTCCGAGCCCGAGTTGGGAACTCGGGAAGTCTGAGCCCGAGTTGAGAACTCGGGAAGGCAGATTGGGAGATCCACTCGGCAGACTGGGTCGGTGCTCGGCAGACTGGGTCGTCACTCGGCATACTGGGTCAGCACTCGGCAGACTGAGTCGGAACTCGGCAGACTGGGTTGGAGCTCGACAGACTGGGTCGGGAGCTCGGCACTCGACAGACTTGGTCGGGAGACCGGTCGGAAGCCCGAGAGGCCCGATCGGGATTAAAGAGAGATTCATTAAAGTGTTTAATGAAGGGAAAAAGAAAAGATTCTTTTCTTGCATGGGAAATGATAAAGAGCCACATGAAAAGATGTGCTCTTTATTGCGAAGCCAAAGAGACACAAACCTCTTCATATTCATGGGATGACTATAAAAAAGGGCCTTGTGACTTTGGATGTGGTCTTCTTCTTCCTCTCCTTCTTCCCTTTCTTCTTCCCTCCCTCATCTTCCTCCTTTGGCCGAAACCCTACTGTAGGGTTCTTGGTGTTCTGCGAGCTACCTCAAGTTGCTAGCATAACTAAGGTAGTTCTCCCGAAGTTGAGAGATTGTGTCCATGTGGATACGAATAGAGACACGGACACTTGAACGTGCAAGAGATCCGGCGCACCTTGGACGAGCGGGATAAGCAAAGGGCACGCTCCGAAGGTATATCTTCTTTAGAAGTAGATGTAGATCAACTTTGTACGAGTTTTTCTTTCGCATGGATCGCTCGAGGGTTCTTGTTTCCGCTGCGTTTTTATGTTTTTGTGCCGGGAGAACCCAACATCAAGCTCTACCAAATGGATGTCAAATCGGCTTTTTAAAATGGTTTCATAAGAGAAGAGGTCTATGTCGAACAACCTCCGGGGTTGAGAGTTCCAAATTTCCAAACCACGTGTTTAAGCTCAAGAAGGCACTCTACGGCCTTAAACAAGCACCCCGAGCTTGGTATGAGCAGTTGTTGACATTTCTCATAGAAAAAGATTTTGTGAGAGGACAAATAGACCTTACACTATTTCTACGAAGAGATGGTGATAATATATTTGTAGCCCAAGTTATGTTGATGACATAATTTGTGGCTAATAAGGGTTATTTGAATGAATTTATTGGCCACATGGAGAGTGAATTTGAAATGAGTCTAGTGGGAGAGTTGACTTTCATCCTTGGACTTGAAATCAAGCAAACTCGAGACGGAATTCATGTGCACCAATCAAAGTACACTCAAGAGATGCTCCGAAAATTTAACATGAGTGATTCTAAAGAGGTAACCACTCCCATGACTACAAACACATGGTTAGACAATGATGAGAGTGGTAAGCCTGTTGACCTGACTCAATATCGGAGCATGATAGGTAGTTTGCTATACCTCACAGCTAGTCGACCTGATATACTTTTTACTGTGGGTATATGCTCTAGGTATCAAGTCTGTGCCAAAGAATCTCATTTAATTGTTGGATCGAGAGAAACGATAGAGGGGGGTGAATATCGTAAAACGTTCGGATTAAAGTTAGAGCAATTTACGCAGTGGAAATTTAAATCAAACACACGCAAACACCAAGTTTTTTACATGGTTCGGTCGCGGTTGGCTCCTACTCCAAGGCCCACGGTCGTTGACCTTTTACTATGGGCAATTCTATATTTGTGCAAAACCGTTTACAGAGAGATATTACAAAAGCAGTATAGTAAACTTAAAAACAACTCTTCGTTACCAACGTCTGGTGTAGATTAAATTTTTGGAGCTGAGGGACATCGTCGGCGCTTGTATCTCGAGTTGGGAGGTTTCTAGAGCAGAGCGCGGGAGCAGAAGAGCGTAGAAGTGTTTAAAGAATTGTTGTCCGAAACCTTGGGGTCGAGGGCCTATTTATAGCCCCTGGGGGCGCCCGGAACGTCAGGGGCGCCCCCCCCCCCCACGTGTCGGCTGATCCGAGTTCCACTCGGTCAGCTCTGATCCCTTCAAACTCGGGATCAGATCTTGACGGGGGCGCCCGGGATGCTAGGGGCGCCCGTGTTGACCGGGTCAACTCTTATCCCTTGGCTTCGCTGGCTTCTACTTCGTTGGCTTGCACTGGGGGCGCCCGGGAGAATGGGGGGCGCCCGGGAGCACGGGGGCGCCCCGCCCATGAGCTGTCGAAGCCTGCATTTGCTTCATGTGTTTTGTGTTCACCTTGGGGGCGCCCGGGACACTCCGGGCGCCCTGGTCAGCTGCTGTCTCACTGCTTTGAGACTCTCTGAGCTGCAGACACTCGTTCCTTCGGTCCTGCATCCAGGGTTAGTCCAAAACAACATAAAGCAGTAAGATGTTAGTTTATACAGCCTTAGCTGTCTTGGTTCTAACTTTGGGCCTCCAAAATGGAGCCCTAGGTCGAACTGACGCCTACTGTTCCCTCGACGGGGAACGCGTCCTCACCTACTCCTCTCGGGAGAATGTACCTGATGCCAACCGGCTCCTCCGGTTGGACTTTTGCCCAGCTGTCCTTCGCCAGGTGCCTAATTGTCCTTCGCCAGGTCTTCAGTACCAAGCTGTCCTTCGCCTGGTGCCTAGCAGTCCTTCGCCAGGGCTTCAGTACCAAGCTGTCCTTCGCCTGGTGCCTAGCAGTCCTTCGCTAGGTCTTTGTATCCTGGCATTCCTTCGTCAGGTGCCTAGCAGTCCTTCGCTAGGACTTTGTATCCTGGCATTCCTTCGCCAGGTGTCTAGCAGTCCTTCACTAGGGCTTTGCCTGCACACTTGAGTAACATGTTAGACAACCATTATACCTTAACTTTTGAACCCTGTTGCCATTATCAAAACACATGTTTGACTTGGGTGCTTTCTGCACCAACAATCTCTCCCTTTTTGATTTATGGCAATACTGGTTCAAAAAGTTAAGTTAATCAGAGCATATAAAGATGAGATTTCGTTTCCTCCCCCTGGAAGGAATCTCCCCCTAGATTTTTCAAATGTTCATGGGTTTTTGAAAATGAATTCTAAGTCTAAAGATGTTTTAATTTTGCTTAGAGTAATTTTCAACAGAGACTTTGTATTTTCCAAAATAATTTTGGTTGTGCATTTTGTAGAAAATTTAAGTTTTAAATACTTAGACACATTGAAGACTTAAGTTTAAATATCACGAAGGATTTTGAAAACTTAGGATTGAGTACTAAGGAAAATTTCAAAAATTTATGTTTAAGTACTCAGAAAGTTTTTGAAAACCTAAGTTTAAAATACTTAGAGGGTTTTTGAAAACTTAAGTTTGAGTGCTTAGAGAAATTTTGAAAATTTAAGTTCGAGTACTTAGAAAAATTTTAAAATTTCAGTTCAAAGTACTTAGGAAAATTTTTGAATGAAAACTTCAGTTCAAAGTACTAAGAAAAAATTTTGAAAATTTCAGTTCGAAGTACTTAGAAAAATTTGAAACTTTCAGTTCAAAGTACTTAGAGAAAATTTTGAAAATTTCAGGTTAAAGTACTTAGAGAAAATTTTGAAATTTTCAGTTCGAAGTACTTAGAAAAATTTGAAAATTTCAGTTCAAAGTACTTAGAGAAAATTTTGAAAATTTCAGGTCAAAGTACTTAGAGAAAATTTTGAAAAATTTAGTTCTAAGTACTTAGGAAAATTTGAAAAAGAATTTTGGTTTTTAAGTACTTAGGAAACTTTAAAAAAATTTGTTTTAAGTACTTAGGAGAATTTGAAAAATTAAGTTTTAAGTACTTAGGAAACTTTAAAAAATTTTGTTTTAAGTACTTAGGAAAATTTGAAAAATTAAGTTTTAAGTACTTAGGAAAATTTGAAAAAAAAATTTAAATACTTAAAAAACTTAGTACTTTTTGAATAAAGGATAGAGTTTGAAGTTTTGGATTTTTAAAAAAATTTAAACTCTTTTCCTTTCCTATCTCTCCCCCTTTGCCATATATCAAAAACAAATAACTATAGCAAAAACAGGATAAATAAATTGCATAAGAAATAATAAATTGCATAATTTGCTGTACTGAGCCAATTCAGGATATGAACTAAACCAAATCAGTTTCAATTTTCTCTTTTAGGGTCCTGTCTAACCCAATTAGCTATTTACTAACTGTTATAAATAGTAGTTTTCGCTAGGGTTAGTCAAGTTAAGTGTTCTGTTCAAGTTAGATTTTCTAAACTTGACACTTAACTTGATTACTGTGTAAGTTGTATTTAGTGCCCCAATTACTGCAGATGCACTGACTTAAAGCATGTTGAATTAAGGCAAAGACCTAAGCATCTCAACCCATTCTAGGTTATCAATCAAAAGTACCCTAAGGTGCTTGTGAGATGCTGGCTTCTAAATCTATAGGTGCATTCATTTCTAGGGTTAGGGCCTAGGCTAAGTCCATTTGCGAAAAAGCCCGTTTTGAAGGGGGTAGTTTTTTTAAAATAAAACTAAGTCGAAAATTTTATTTTTCAAACCTTTTCAAAACTAAGTAAAAGTTGATTTTGAAAGCATTTAAAAACTATTTTAAAACTGATTTTGAAATGGACAAAGTAGTAAGTACACCTATTCTATCAAGTATAGTCCTAACTGTTGATCAAATAGAACGAATACAAGTACTCATTTCCATAAGTCAGCTAGTCAACAGAGAAAAACTAACACAGTCATACAAGTCACACATGAGTTAACCCTACTGAGTAGGGGCAGTCAAATAGTCACTAATACAATGCTAATTAAATCTAGGACGAGGGACCGGGATGATCAGAAGAGCCTGGCTGCCAGGATCAAAATAGTGTCATCATCTCGTGATACTGTGCGTCTCTGGCCTCCCTCTCAGCTCTAAGGGCACTCATATAGTCAGTGTAATAGCCTAGATTTATCGCCATATCTTCAGCATGGTTTGCCTCCACTTCCTCTCGGAGGCTCTGGACCTGTGTCTCCAGCTGTGTCACTCTCTCGTAGAGTGTCGGTGGAGGGGGCTTGTCTATGTGTGCTCGGGCCTCTGCTGCCAGATCTGCAACGTCAACGTCTACCTCCTCGTGTGAGCCAATCTGAGCTCCGGCGCGCTGTCGTCTCCAAGTCAAAACCCCGGTGGCCGATACATCTATACCAGCTAAAGAGAAGTTCCTAAACCCTATCTCGTTAAAATCGGTCATCGCGGATATTTCACCTATGGTAATGTCACGACCGTGGTGATGAAGGATGGAGGTGATGATGTCGCAGAAGGGGGTACGTACCCGACCATGAGTCGTGACACTGGAGGCATGTAAAATAGCGTGGAACTGTGAAGGCCAATGTCAATGTCTAAATGATGGATCAGGGCATACAGAAGGAAGGCATGAAAAGGTCGCATAGTTGCGACATCCCTAGTGGATAGTGGTAATATGCAGCGGACCAGGACTCTGTACAGGGCGTAGTCTTGGACCTGAAGGTCAACGGACTGAAATCGTCTAGCTACGGGGAGTCTAGCTTCCCTATACAAATAGGAGTGGAGAGTGTCTAGAGTAATGTGGGAGTAGGGAGCATCAAATGGAGGATCCCTAGGTGGATAGCAACAAAAGGTGGACTGGGAGGGTCGTAGTCCAAGAAATCGATTTAGTAAAATAGGAGTGATCGACAAGGGTATTCCTTGAACAGTAGTGACAAACATGAGATCGTTCTGTCGAACTATGTTATTATAGAATTCTACACATAAAGATGTGTTAATTGAATGAGTGCAGAATACTAGATTATCTAGTTGATAAAAGATTATGACATTCATGGCTAAAGGACAAGATTGGGTAAAGAAATGTCTATTGAGATAGCTAGTTTTGATAGGCTTGTAAGTCGTTCGAGCAAACTTATTACACAGTTCTAGAGTCGGGAACCTAGGGTCGGGACTCGGTTCGGTACCGGGGTTTGCTTGGTTTGCTCGGCGTTTTCTAAGTTAAGAAACATGCGTTTATAAGAAATGAATTAAGAAAATAATTCAAAATGCAAAAGAAATCATACCGGGGAGGCATGGTTGAGATTAAGGAAGCACAAGTGTCACTTGATCTCCTTGGAAGGAAGGAAGTGAGGAAGGAGGATGGTTTTTGGTGTGGGAAGAAGAAGGGGTTCGGATGCCCATTTATAGGCAGGTCATTGGGGGCGCCCGGGAGCTCCCGGGCACCCGGGACAGTGGTCTCTGCCTTTGGCAGTGACAAGGGCTGGTTGGGGGCGTCCGCAGTGGCCCGGGCGCCCCAGTCATGTTGATTTTGTAGCTTTTGCTGCTTTGACTGATATAGGGGCGCCCGCGTGGTTTCGGGCGCCCTTATCAAGGTGTAAAGGCAGCTTTTTGCCTTGAGAAAGGATAAAGTCATGGGGGGGGGCGCCCGAGGAGTCACGGGCGCCCGAATGGAGTATTGATTGGCATTTTTGTTCTTTTGTCATCATTTGACCATGGTTTAATTGGTTTGACCATGGTTTGAAATGATTTGACTATGGTTTGACTACTTTGACCATGGTTTGACTGCTTTGACCATAGTTTGACTACTTTGACCATGGTTTGACTGCTTTGACCATGGTTTGACTACTTTGACCATGGTTTGACTTATTGTTAGGTCAATGCCTTTCTAAACTAAAACAATAATGCAGTTATGAATTCTGATTAAGTTAAGTTTACTGTCTCACCCAATTTTAGGGTTATCAATCATGTTAGCCTTACAGGTTTTGTGAGACAGGTTTTGATAAAAGAATTTTTGAAAAACATGATTTATTTTGAAAAACTTAATTAATTTTGAAAATAATTGAATTTATTTTGAAAAGAATGTTTAAATCTACAACTAACTGAAAATTTGTGTTAGATTCGAATTTGACCAAGAATAATTTGAATTTGAATTTCAAAAATTGGCTTCCGGGTCTTGGCGAGGCACTAGGCCTTCTTTGGTCGTAGCCTTATTGGATCATCAACTCTTTCCTTAACAAAGCCTTTTAAAGAAATTTCATTTTCAAAATAAATCTTTGAAAAATTCTGGTCTAACTAGTTTGTGTTTTGGATCGGTAGCTTCGGCTAGTTTCACCAGTCTAAAGAGACCAAGTAGAGTATACTTGACCTTATTAGAATTGGTTTCCCTAACGTACTATCATCTCACCGCCACCCAATACTATGTTGTTCAAATTTCAGTTACGTTGGTTCCGTCCTTAAACTAACCGTTCCTAAGTCTAAGCATGGTAAATTGCATAAATTAAATAGGCAATCAAGCAAGCAAATTGCAATCAAGAATTGAATTTTATCTAACAATAAATATAGTTTTTAATTTGGCTCCCCCTGGACTAAAGCCACGATAATGGTTAGGCAAGATGTGAATCTTGTCCTTGGGGATCCAATACTAATTTGATCCAGTTTGTTCGTTCAGGTACAGTTTAGGTACCCATGCCTGAACTTTATTTCTGGACTGATTCAGTACAGCAAAGTAGGATCTTTGTCTAGATTTGGTTCTATAGCCTAGTCCGGATCGATTTAGAATCGATTTCTGTTTTTCAAGAATCATGTCAAGATTCTTGGAACCAGAAGTAAATCGTTCTAAAGCTGATCTAAGATCCTTAACCTGAGTTTTCAGGGAGGAGTTCTCTTTCTCAAGTTTCTCAACTTGAGTAAAGGTTCCTTCTTGAACCTTCTCAGTTAAGGGTTTAGAGTCAGCTCCCTCTTTCAGGAGTTTTATTTCCTGTCGGAGTGATTCGACTCAGAGTTTAGCTTTCGCCAAATCTCAAGAAAGATAAGAAATTAATTCATTTAATTGACTTCTAGTAAATCCACTTACCTTGATTTCGCCGTCCTCCAAAAATGTCAGTCTGCCGTCGTCTTGTTCTGATTCTGACTCGATCTCGACTTCTTCTGAGGCGGTTAGTGCGAGTAGGTTCGACTGTGGGACCTCTTCTTCTTCGGAGGAGGACTCGTTCCACGTTGCTTGAAGTGCCTTTTTCCTTCTATTCTTCTTGGTCTCCTTTAGGTTCGGACACTCCGTCTTGTAGTGACCCTTCTTCTTGCACTCGTAGCAGGTCACGTTGGGCTTGTTCTTTTCGTTTGCGGGTTCAGCTGGTTCATCCTTTCTTCGGCTGACTTTCCGTTTGTTGGTTTGGTTCTTCAATTCCTTGTAGTAGTTTTGGGCCAGTCGGACCCGCTTAGGTCGATCTCCTTCTTCGTCTTCTGAGTCTGAGTCTGAGTTAGACTTGGGTTCAGGTTGAGGCTTTTTCTTTGTTGTCCTTCCAGTTTTACCAACAATAAAGGCAACACCTTTCTCGACCAAATTGCAGTTAGTCTGTTCATGTAATTCTAATTCAGACAACAATTAATCTAATTTAATTTTTGAAAGATACCTTGAAACCTTGTATGCATCTACCATAGATGCCCACAAGGTGTTTCTAGGGAAAGCATTTAAAGCGTACCTCATTAGGTCACGGTTTTCTACCTTGTGACCGATGGTGTGCAGTCCGTTCATCAGTTCCTGAATTCGGGCGTGAAGCTGAGCTGCTGTTTCGTTGTTGGCCATTTTGATCGTGTACAGCTTGTTCAGGAGGAGATCCCTCTTGCTGATCCGAGTGTCTAATGTTCCTTCGTGCAGCTCGATCAGTTTCCCCCACAGCTCCTTGGCACTGTTGAAAGGACCCACCCGATTCAGCTCCTCTTTTGTTAAGCCGCATTGGAGGGTCTAGGTCGCCTTTGCATCAGCTTCAATTTTCCGTTTTAGAGCGGTGTCCCACTCTGTGTAGGTTTGAGGTACTCCTTCAGCATTTTTCGGAATCTCCAGTCCGGACTGGATGATTATCCACATGTCCACCTGAGTTTTTAGGTGGACCTCCATTCTGCTCTTCCAGTAGGAGAAGTCCTCCCCACTGAAGAGAGGTGGTCTTGCGGTGCTGAAGCCTTCTTGCATGGCCATTTTATCTGAAAAAATAAACAAAAAAAAAGAAAATGTCCCAAGACTTGGTCTTGGATTAGTAGTGCGGGATTAAGAGAAGTAATTATCAAGGGGTGTTGCACCAACCTCGATTAACGAGAAGAATTTCGAAAGAAAAGAGAAAAAAAAATTAAAAAAAATCTGAAAAATTCTCAAGCTGGTGATTGCACCAAATTTGAGCTTCCCCGCTCTGATACCACTTGTTGGATCGAGAGAAACGATAGAGGGGGGGTGAATATCGTAAAACGTTCGGATTAAAGTTAGAGCAATTACGCAGCGGAAATTTAAATCAAATACACGCAAACACCAAGTTTTATACTTGGTTCGGAGTCGCGGTCGGCTCCTACTCCAAGGCCCACGGTCGTTGACCGTTTACTATGGGCAATTCTATATTTGCGCAAAACCGTTTACAGAGAGATATTACAAAAGCAGTATAGTAAACTTAAAAACAACTCTTCGTTACCGACGTCCGGTGTAGATTGAATTTTCGGAGCGGAGGGACGTCGTCGGCGCTTGTATCTCGAGTTGGGAGGTTTTCGGAGCAGAGCGCGGGAGCAGAAGAGCGTAGAAGCGTTTAAAGAATTGTTGTCCGAAGCCTTGGGGTCGAGGGCCTATTTATAGCCCCTAGGGGCGCCCAGAACGTCGGGGGCGCCCCCCCACATGTCGGTCGATCCGAGTTCCACTCGGTAAGCTCTGATCCCTTCAAACTCGGGATCAGATCTTGACGGGGGCGCCTGGGACGCTGGGGGCGCCCGGGTTGACCGGGTCAACTCTTATCCCTTGGCTTCGCTGGCTTCTGCTTCGTTGGCTTGCACTGGGGGCGCCCGGGAGCATGGGGGGTGCCCGGGAGCACGGAAGCGCCCCGCCCATGAGCTGTCGAAGCCTGCCTTTGCTTCATGTGTTTTGTGTTCACCTTGGGAGTGCCCGGGACACTTCGGGCGCCCTGGTCAGCTGCTGCCTCACTGCTTTGAGGCTCTCTGAGCTGCAGACACTCGTTCCTTCGGTCCTGCATCCAGGGTTAGTCCAAAACAACATAAAGCAGTAAGATGTTAGTTTATACAACCTTAGCTGTCTTGGTTTTGACTTTGGGCCTCCAAAATGGAGCCCTAGGTCGAACCGACGCCTACTGTTCCCTCGACGGGGAACGCGTCCTCACCTACTCCTCTCGGGAGAATGTACCTGATGCCAACCGGCTCCTCCGGTTGGACTTTTGCCCAGCTGTCCTTCGCCTGGTGCCTAGCAGTCCTTCGCCAGGGCTTCAGTACCAAGCTGTCCTTCGCCTGGTGCCTAGCAGTCCTTCGCCAGGGCTTCAGTACCAAGTTGTCCTTCGCCTGGTGCCTAGCAGTCCTTCGCTAGGTCTTTGTATCCTGGCATTCCTTCGTCAGGTGCCTAGCAGTCTTTCGCTAGGACTTTGTATCCTGGCATTCCTTCGCCAGGTGCCTAGCAGTCCTTCGCTAGGGCTTTGCCTGCACACTTGAGTAACATGTTAGACAACCATTATACCTTAACTTTTGAACCCTGTTGCCATTATCAAAACACAGGTTTGACTTGGGTGCTTTCTGCACCAACATTAATTGCCGTTAAAAGGATTTTGAGATACCTTAAGGGCACAATTGGAGTTGGTCTTTGGTACCCCCGTACCGAATCATTTGACCTAATTGGCTACACCGATTCCGACTATATTGGGTGCAAGTAGGATCGGAAGAGCTCGAGTGGGGGCTGCCAATTCTTAGGATCATCTTTAGTTAGTTGGTCAAGTCGGAAGCAACATTGTGTTGCTCTCTCCACGACCGAAGCAGAATATATCGCCATGGGAGAGAGTGTATCACAATTGTTGTGGATGATTCATACACTAGAGGACTACGGATTAACCTATAAGGGTGTGCAAGTGTTTTGTGACAACATTAGCACGATAAACCTAACAAAGAATCCAGTCCATTATTTTACAACCAAGCATATTGAAGTGCGTCACCACTTCATTAGAGATCATGTTGCTAGAGGAGATATTGTACTCTCACATGTAGAGTCCAAATCGAACCTAGCGGACATTTTCACTAAACCACTCCCCGAGAATGAGTTTAGTTTCTTGCGAAGGGAATTGGGAATGTGTCGCGCTTCATAGGATTGAAGAGAATTCAAAACCCTTCATGATCAATTCAAATTGTTGGGAACAATAATTAGGCAACTTGGGGACATCTCACACAAACTATAAGGTTTAACAAAACGTTTTTGTTTGCTAGAAATGGGGTGAGATGCTAGGATCAACCTAATCACTCAAAATGTTAATGCATCCCTTGAGGAATTAGGTTGACGAGATAATGATCATTAAGTTGACCAAGTATGAGAAAAACCAATGCATAACATATGTGTACTTGGCTCCATGATCATACTTGGACATTCCAATCAAGGAAACTTGATTGGAGACTTTATTTTGATACAAACTTGGTTAAACATTGAATGGATGTTTGTGATTGAATTTGACTTCACTTGGGTGGAGCAAATTGATTTGTTAAAATCATAAGGACCTTTGATCCTTGTTCAAGAATCAATTATAGTCAAGGAAACACCTCCAAGGTCGATAATACTCCACCTGATCGTATCAGAATTCGATCCGAAATCTGAAACTGAAATCTCTGATCGTATCAAAAAAATTCCTGATACCTGATCGGTCATAGGACCGATCAGGAGGTGGCCTGATCGATCACCAGACCGATCAGGAGTAGGTCTGATCGGTCCACTTGACCGATCAAGCTAAGTCTACGAATTCCACTGAAATCTCACTGTGTTGGCCTGGATCGGTCCATTGACCGATCTGGGCCCTTGTGGTGATCGGTCCACCGACCGATCAAGAGGGTGACAGAAGAACTCATAAACCCACTGTTCGCTCACTGATCGATCGGCATACCGATCAGGGGCTTGCCTGATCGGTCACCCGACCGATCTGGACCAAGCTAGACCGATCAGGTTGGAGCCTGATCGGTCTGGGCGCTCCTGGATCGAACGGTGATCCGTTCGATCGCAATAAATTTCGATTGGTGGATCGGTCCTGTAACGCCCCAAAATTCCCATTTTTAGTTCTTAAAGTCCTTAGAATTATTTAGAAATAGTTTAGAAATATTCTAGATATTTTTAGGAATTTTTAGAATATTTTTATGGAATTTTCCGAGTCCGTTTGGTATAAAAAAAAAAAAGGGAAAAGAAAAGAAAATGGAAAAATAATAAAAACCGGTTAAGTGCAGCGGGTGGATCGAACCCGCGACCACCGCGAGATGACATAAGCGCACAACCGGCTGGGCTAGGGGTATCGAGTACAACAAGGGACGGAGAGAAGGTTATTTAAGGAATTGTTAGTTTAATCTGCCTTAAGTATAAATAGATAGTTAAAGAGAGAAATTTTATTTCTCTCCTCTCCAAACCCTCACGCCGACCACCTCTCCTCTTGGGCGACGCCGACCACCATCAAGGCCAAGGAGGGCCGGCCAAGACTCTTCTCCAATAGATAATCCTATATTCGGGATCCCCGCGACGAGAGGAACGCGTAGACGTGAAGAATTCTCTGAGATCTCAAGTTTCTCCCGAGCTCTAGACATTAATCTTGGTTGTAAGTCCAAGATATCAATGTAAGTACTGCTCACCTGCAGTAAGAGGCGGTTTTTCCGCGAGAATTTCCTTTAAAAGTTTTAAAAAGAGCTATTTCCTTTTTGTTTAAGTTTTTGCATGTTATCTTAGTTCATTAATTTGTATGCTTATGTATAGTTTATTCATGTACCCTATATGAGTTTAGGGTCTAAGAAAGCTATGAGAAAAGAAAAGAAAAGATAAAGATAAGAAAAGAAAAGGCCAAGGCCTTAAGAAATCCCCAAAAGTCAAGACTTAGGGATTTTAGCACGCAAGGTGCTCCAGAAAATGCCAAGGCATTTACAGATAAGAAAGAAAAGTAAGAAAAGCTATTTTATTTTCTAAGGCCAGTACCCGGCGTCCAAGGGCGTCGTTAAAGAAATCCAGGTGTCCAATTCCAAGGTCTTGGCCCTGGTAGACCAAGGTCTGCTCTATTAGGATTGGCGGCTCGCTACCCCAACCTTTTAGGGAACGCGCATCAGATGGTACTTACGTCTTCAGTGGATCCAAGTGATTAGTATTTTCAAGTATATGCTTTAGCAAAGATTTCTAAAGTTTCAGAAAGTTTTCAAAAGTTAAAGAATAGCTAAAGTTTCAAGTTGAGCCAAGAAAAGTAAATTGAGATTTATTATTGCTTGAGTATGCATGTTTTGAGCTATACATGTTCTTAGTTTTCTTTCAAGCATATTAGTATCTCATATGATTTTCATATTGTTCTAGAAGCATGTTTACACATTCGAGATTTTGTGAGCTAGATAGTACTTACTAAGCTTTTGCTTATAGATACATTTCCTCTTATTGCAGATAAAGGTAAAGGCAAGCAATTCTGAAGGAAGACGACGAGGCGATGCTGAGTAGAGTGTGTGTGGTGGCTGATTATGGAGAGATCCTTGAGACGAGACATTTTAGTTATTTGAATTGCAATGTTTAAGTTTATTCAAATTTCAAGTTCTTGCTTTATGGAGATTATGGAGTATTTGAGTTTTGGATAGTTTTATATGCTAAATATCTTAGAGTAAAGATTCCATGTCATTTCCTTTAGCATATATATCCCCATGATTGCATTGGATGAGTAAAAGTGTGAGTAGTTAGAAATATTGATACTTTGTTAGAGAAAAAGGTGTTTGTGCCAAGATAGTATCAATTTTCCTTTTGAATCGAGTTTTATTGCTTAAAAATGTTTAGAAAAGTTGCAATCACATTTCATAATGCTTTAGCAAGGTCGTAGAACATGTATTTGGTGTTATAAATTCATAGAAGTCAAGATTGGTACAAACTCTATTGTGAAAGTTTATATAAACTTGTTTAGTTTATTTTCTTCCATAAAAGTCCTAAATTCAAGTCTATGGATTCGTTTGATTGGCTAAATTGTTTAGGAAACTGATATAGAGTATAGAAATGATGTCGTAGTTTGATATGGCTCGAAATTGAAGGAATGGTGGACTTGGAAAGCAAGGGCCGAAACCTGTAAAACTGATTACAGGCGTACCAGTCGACTGCCACGTCACCAGTCGACTGGTACAGGCAGTTTAAGAAGGGTAAGGCTGTTTTCAACAGGTATTAGCTATGGGATTTGAGAAGAAAGTATGACATGGTATTATTATACATGATTGCTTAAGTTAGAATATAATTGTTAGCAGAATTTAAAAGAAAAAAAAACAAGATTTCCGCAATTTTCTTTAGTCATGTATAAAAGTTGAGAAGTAGAGAAAAGTAACGATCCGTCTAAAGACAGTAAGAAGGCGGGTCGCTACAGTTGGTATCAGAGCAGTTCCCATTCTCCAGCATCACACACACATCAGCATCAACCTTGCCGTCTTCAAGTAAGAAAGCTTTAAGTTTCAGTTTTTTTCTATTGCTCCTTTATTTAATTGCAGTATAGAGAAATGCTTAAGTACTTACTCACATGTGCATAGAACAAGGAAGCATGTTTAATCCCTTAGTATCACGGAATCATGTTTAATCCCTAGAATGGATATTAGATTTCTAAGTAAGAAGACAAGTTTATACCTAGAGATGTAGTAGTGATTTCTTGTTCCTTTATGCATTATTAGATGGCAAGAAGAGGCCGAGCTCCTAATGCTAATAACAGAACTCCAGTTCAAGATAACAGTGAGCCTGGCACAGAACAGCCAAACCTGATGGCAGTCATTGCTCAAATGCAAGCTCAGATTACAGAACAACAGAAGACCATCGCCACACTGATGGCAAATCAGCACCCAGCGCCCCCTACACCACCCACAGCAGGAGTGGGGACCCCAGTAGTGGCTGAAGTTCCACCAGTCCCACAGGAGACCCCTGCTGTGAACCGAAGACAAGAAGCATACCTCAGTCCAGTGGCAGAGGCTGAAACCCGAAAGCTTCTCAGGCACGACTGAGCCCTGGGATGCCCAGGCTTGGTTCAAGACTTTAGAGAGCACGATGGAGCTTCTTGACTGGCCAGAGGTTGAGAAGGTCAAATGTGCCTCCTTCTGCCTAACTGGAGATGCTCGTATGTGGTGGGAGCGAGTCAAGAGTAAGAAGATAGTCAACCAGATGAGCTGGGCAGATTTTGAGCACGAGTTCTATGAGGAATTCTTCCACATGAAGGTTACCAACAAGCACTTCGAGGACTTCATGGAGTTCAGACAGGGTAGCCTACCAGTGGGAGAAGCAGTTGCAAAGTTCAACAGACTAGCTCGCCTCTGCCCAGAGCTAGTCAGCACAGAGAAGGAGCGAGTCAGACTGATGCTTCGCATGCTGAACCCTGAGATAGCACTCAACGTGAACAGCGGGATGCACCGACCCCAGACCAGCGAGGAGTTGGTCAGTAGTGCTCTAATCTCAGAGCACTACCTGAATAGCATCAAGGCACAGCAAGCACAGCAGAAGCCAGTCCTGATTGAGAACAAGACAATAGGAGGCCAGAAGCCTCAGCCAAATAGCCAGAACTGGAAGAACAAGAACCACAAAAGGAAGCAGTGGCCTGGCAGCCAGAAAGGAAAACCAGAGAATAAGCAAGCTAGGTATCCACCTTGTCCTAAGTGTGGGAGGAACCATCCAGGACATGCCTTTTGGGTGTAACTGGATGCTATTCATGTGGACAAGAGGGACACAGATCCAGAGACTGCCCAAACAAGTTCAAAGTACTTCCTCAGCAGTCCGTACAGTATGGAGGCCAGCCTCAGTTACATTACATGCCTACTATGCTGGAGGGACCTCAGATCAGTCAGGGAGGGTTGGAAGCAGCACCAGTTCCAACCAATGCCAGAGTCTTTTCCCTCACGAAGGAAGAAGCTGCCAGCGCCTCCACGGTCGTAACAGGTCAAATAGTTATTTTTCAGCATTTAGCTACTACACTGTTTGACACTGGGGCGACCCATTCTTTCGTATCAGTACCTTTTGCTAGTAAGTTACAGGTGCCTACAGAGAGTTGGGAGTCCAGATTCCTGACAACTCTCCCTTCAGGGGAAATCATGGAGTCCACCCAGAGGCTCCGGGCTGTGCCAATCAAGATTTCAGACCGAGAGCTATATGTCGATCTGATAGTCCTTGCGATGCAGGACTTCGACATCATACTGGGCATGGATTTCCTCAGTAAGTACAGCGCTTCAGTGGACTGCCGTAGAAGGAAGGTGGTTTTCAGCCCAGAAGGAGAACCACCATTCGAGTTTCAAGGAGCCCCAAGGAGGAAGACTCAGAAATTTCTCTCAGCCTTGGCAGCCCACCAGATGCTAGAGCAAGGGTGTGCTGGTTTTCTTGCACACATAGTGGAATCAGAAGCAAAGGAAGAACTCAAGCAGGAGGATGTACGGGTAGTCTGCGAATATCCAGAAGTGTTCCCAGAAGAATTACCTGGACTACCTCCCAACAGAGAAGTGGAATTCGAGATCGAGCTAGTGCCCGGTACCGGTCCGGTCTCGAAGGCCCCATATCGTATGTCTCCAGCAGAGTTGAAGGAATTACAAGAGCAACTCCAGGAGCTACTAGACAAGGGCTTCATTCGCCCGAGTCATTCACCCTGGGGAGCTCCTGTACTTTTCGTCAAGAAGAAGGATGGGTCTATGCGTCTGTGCATAGACTACAGAGCTCTGAACAAGGTGACCATCAAGAACAAGTACCCCCTTCCTAGAATAGATGATTTATTTGATCAACTCAAAGGGGCTACAGTGTTCTCGAAGATAGATCTGCGTTCTGGGTATCATCAGCTAAAGGTTAAAGAAAGTGACATCCCCAGGACGGCCTTCAGGACAAGATACGGCCACTACGAATTTGTAGTAATGCCTTTTGGAGTAACCAATGCTCCAGCAGTCTTCATGGAGCTGATGAACCACATCTTCAGGGAGTATCTCGATAAATTCGTCATTGTATTTATTGATGATATTCTCATATATTCACAGACTCCAGAGGACCATGCTACACACTTGAGGATAGTGCTGCAGATCCTTCAGCAGGAGAAGCTCTATGCAAAATTCTCAAAGTGTGAGTTTTGGCTAGATCAGGTGACTTTCCTAGGTCACATTGTATCCAAAGAAGGCATTCAAGTTGATCCAGCCAAGATAGAAGCAGTCAGCAACTGGTGTAGACCCAAGAATGCCAGTGAGATCAGAAGCTTCTTAGGCCTGGCAGGATATTACAGAAAATTTGTGGAGGACTTTTCCAGGATAGCCTCTCCACTCACAGCCTTGACCAGAAAGAACAAGAAGTTTGAATGGTCAGATAAATGCGAGCACAGTTTTCTAGAGCTGAAGAAGAGACTGACCAGTGCTCCCATCCTGACTGTTCCAGAGAGTGACAAGGCCTTTGACATCTACAGTGATGCATCCAAGATGGGCCTTGGAGCTGTCCTCATGCAAGATGGTAAAGTAATAGCATATGCCTCCAGACAGCTCAAGGACTATGAGAAGAATTACCCTACCCACGACCTTGAGCTAGCAGCTGTGGTTTTTGCACTGAAGCTTTGGAGACACTACCTGTATGGAGTGCAGTGCAGGATCTTCACAGACCATCAGAGTTTGAAGTACTTCTTCACTCAGAAGGACCTGAATATGAGGCAGCGCAGGTGGCTAGAGTTGGTCAAAGATTATGACTGTGAAATCCTCTACCACCCAGGTAAAGCTAATAAAGTGGCAGATGCACTGAGCAGAAAATCCTGTGCAGCATTGATGTCCCTATCATCACTGTCTCTACCACTTCAGAAAGAAATAAAAGATTTTGGAGTCGAAGTAATAATTGGGCAATTTTCTGCATTGACCCTAGAGTCAACCCTGCTTATAGATATACAAGAAAAGCAAGATCAAGACCCAGAGATCCAGAAGATCAAGCAGGGGATCCAAGAGGCAGAAAATTCAGAGTTTCGAGTATCAGACAGTGGCATCCTCTATTTTGGAGACCGCCTTTGCGTCCCCAATGATGAGGAACTAAGAAGGAATATTTTAGAAGAAGCCCACAGTACCCCGTACTCTATGCATCCTGGTTCTACTAAGATGTATCAAGATTTAAAGAAAGGATTCTGGTGGTCTGGACTCAAGCAAGACGTGGCCAGATATATCAGTACCTGCTTGACCTGCCAGAGAGTCAAAGCAGAGCACCAGAGACCAGGAGGAGTTCTACAGCCACTTCCCATTCCAGAGTGGAAGTGGGAAGAAATATCCATGGACTTTATCACAGGTCTTCCAAGAACCACCCATGGACATGATGCAATTTGGGTGATAGTGGACAGGTTGACCAAGTCTGCCCACTTCCTAGCCATCAAGTTATCGCATTCGGTAGAGCAGTTAGCACAGCTGTACGTGAGAGAAGTAATCAGGCTTCACGGAGTTCCGAAGTCGATCGTGTCTGACAGAGATGGGCGATTCACCTCCCATTTTTGGAAGTGTGTTCAGGACGCCCTAGGCACCAGACTTCAGTTCAGCACAGCTTTCCATCCCCAGACAGATGGACAAACAGAGAGAGTAAATCAGATTTTAGAAGACATGCTCAGGGCTTGTGCATTGGACTTTAAAGGTAGTTGGTGCAAATTTCTGTGCTTAGCTGAGTTTGCCTACAACAATAGCTATCAGGCCACCATCAAGATGACACCTTATGAGGCATTGTATGGCAGAAAATGTAGATCACCCATATGTTGGCAAGAAGTTGGTGAGAAGAAAGAGATGGAGTCAGGACTAAGCAGCCAGACTGAGCTTATAGATGAGACCACTCAGGCTATCCAGACGATCCGCCAGAGGATTGAGACTGCCCAGAGTAGACAGAAAAGTTATGCTGACACACGCCGTAGGCCACTTGAATTCCAAGTCGGAGATTCAGTATTTCTCAAGGTCGCTCCCATGAAGGGAGTGGTGAGATTTGGCAAGAAGGGCAAGCTAAGTCCTCGCTACATAGGACCCTACAAGATCATAAAGAGGGTTGGTAAGGTAGCATATGAGCTGGACCTACCAGAGGATATGTCAGCTATCCACAGTACCTTTCATGTCTCTATGCTAAAGAAGTGTATTCACGACCCTAGCCAAGTGATTCAGCCTCAGTCAGTACAGATCCAAGAAGATCTTAGTTATGAGAGCAGACCGACACAGATAGTGGACAAAGCAGTTAAAAGATTAAGAAACAAAGAAGTGCCACTAGTGAAGGTCATCTGGCAGAATCAAAAGCATGAAGAGGCTACTTGGGAACGTGAGGACAGCATGAGAGAGAATATCCAGAATTATTCTAAGTTCGAGGACGAACTTTTTATAAGGTATGGGGGATTGTAACGCCCCAAAATTCCATTTTTAGTTCTTAAAGTCCTTAGAATTATTTAGAAATGGTTTAGAAATATTCTAGATATTTTTAGGAATTTTTAGAGTATTTTTATGGAATTTTCCGAGTCCGTTTGGTATTTTTAAAAAAAAAAGAAAAAGAAAATGGAAAAATAATAAAAACCGGTTAAGTGCAGCGGGTGGATCGAACCCGCGACCACCGCGAGACGACACAAGCGCACAACCGGCTGGGCTAGGGGTATCAAGCACAACAAGGGACGGAGAGAAGGTTATTTAAGGAATTGTTAGTTTAATCTGCCTTAAGTATAAATAGATAGTTAAAGAGAGAAATTTTATTTCTCTCCTCTCCAAACCCTCACGCCGACCACCTCTCCTCTTGGGCGACGCCGACCACCATCAAGGCCAAGGAGGGCCGGCCAAGACTCTTCTCCAAGAGATAATCCTATATTCGGGATCCCCGCGACGAGAGGAACGCGTAGACGTGAAGAATTCTCTGAGATCTCAAGTTTCTCCCGAGCTCTAGACATTAATCTTGGTTGTAAGTCCAAGATATCAATGTAAGTACTGCTCACCTGCAGTAAGAGGCGGTTTTTCCGCGAGAATTTCCTTTAAAAGTTTTAAAAGAGATATTTCCTTTTTGTTTAGTTTTTGCATGTATCTTAGTTCATTATATGCTTATATATGTTTATTAAGTACCCTATATGAGTTTAGGGTCCAAGAAAGCTATGAGAAAAGAAAAGAGAAGATAAAGATAAGAAAAGAAAAGGCCAAGGCCTTAAGAAATCCCCAAAAGTCAAGACTTAGGGATTTTAGCACGCAAGGTGCTCCAGAAAATGCCAAGGCATTTACAGATAAGAAAGAAAAGTAAGAAAAGCTATTTTATTTTCTAAGGCCAGTACCCGGCGTCCAAGGGCGTCGTTAAAGAAATCCAGGTGTCCAATTCCAAGGTCTTGGCCCTGGTAGACCAAGGTCTGCTCTATTAGGATTGGTGGCTCGCTACCCCAACCTTTTAGGGAACGCGCATCAGATGGTACTTACGTCTTCAGTGGATCCAAGTGATTATTATTTTCAAGTATATGCTTTAGCAAAATTTCTAAAGTTTCAGAAAGTTTTCAAAAGTTAAAGAATAGCTAAAGTTTCAAGTTGAGCCAAGAAAAGTAAATTGAGATTTATTATTGCTTGAGTATGCATGTTTTGAGCTATACATGTTCTTAGTTTTCTTTCAAGCATATTAGTATCTCATATGATTTTCATATTGTTCTAGAAGCATGTTTGCACATTCGAGATTTTGTGAGCTAGATAGTACTTACTAAGCTTTTGCTTATAGATGCATTTCCTCTTATTGCAGATAAAGGTAAAGGCAAGCAATTCTGAAGGAAGACGACGAGGCGGTGCTGAGTAGAGTGTGTGTGGTGGCTGATTATGGAGAGATCCTTGAGACGAGACATTTTAGTTATTTGAATTGCAATGTTTAAGTTTATTCAAATTTCAAGTTCTTGCTTTATGGAGATTATGGAGTATTTGAGTTTTGGATAGTTTTATATGCTAAATTTCTTAGAGTAAAGATTCCATGTCATTTCCTTTAGCATATATATCCCCATGATTGCATTGGATGAGTAAAAGTGTGAGTAGTTAGAAATATTGATACTTTGTTAGAGAAAAAGGTGTTTGTGCCAAGATAGTATCAATTTTCCTTTTGAATCGAGTTTTATTGCTTAAAAATGTTTAGAAAAGTTGCAATCACATTTCATAATGCTTTAGCAAGGTCGTAGAACATGTATTTGGTGTTATAAATTCATAGAAGTCAAGATTGGTACAAACTCTATTGTTAAAGTTTATATAAACTTGTTTAGTTTATTTTCTTCCATAAAAGTCCTAAATTCAAGTTTATGGATTCGTTTGATTGGCTAAATTGTTTAGGAAACTGATATAGAGTATAGAAATGATGTCGTAGTTTGATATGGCTCGAAATTGAAGGAATGGTGGACTTGGAAAGCAAGGGCCGAAACCTGTAAAACTGATTACAGGCGTACCAGTCGACTGCCACGTCACCAGTCGACTGGTACAGGCAGTTTAAGAAGGGTAAGGCTGTTTTCAACAGGTATTAGCTATGGGATTTGAGAAGAAAGTATGACATGGTATTATTATACATGATTGCTTAAGTTAGAATATAATTGTTAGCAGAATTTAAAAGAAAAAAAACAAGATTTCCGCAATTTTCTTTAGTCATGTATAAAAGTTGAGAAGTAGAGAAAAGTAACGATCCGTCTAAAGACAGTAAGAAGGCGGGTCGCTACAGTTGGTATCAGAGCAGTTCCCATTCTCCAGCATCACACACACATCAGCATCAACCTTGCCGTCTTCAAGTAAGAAAGCTTTAAGTTTCAGTTTTTCTATTGCTCCTTTATTTAATTGCAGTATAGAGAAATGCTTAAGTACTACTCACATGTGCATAGAACAAGGAAGCATGTTTAATCCCTTAGTATCACGGAATCATGTTTAATCCCTAGAATGGATATAGATTTCTAAGTAAGAAGACAAGTTTATACCTAGAGATGTAGTAGTGATTTCTTGTTCCTTTATGCATTATTAGATGGCAAGAAGAGGCCGAGCTCCTAATGCTAATAACAGAACTCCAGTTCAAGATAACAGTGAGCCTGGCACAGAACAGCCAAACCTGATGGCAGTCATTGCTCAAATGCAAGCTCAGATTACAGAACAACAGAAGACCATCGCCACACTGATGGCGAATCAGCACCCAGTGCCCCCTACACCACCCACAGCAGGAGTGGGAACTCCAGTGGTGGCTGAAGTTCCACCAGTCCCACAGGAGACCCCTGCGTGAACCGAAGACAAGAAGCATACCTCGTCCAGTGGCAGAGGCTGAAACCGAAAGCTTCTCAGGCACGACTGAGCCCTGGGATGCCCAGGCTTGGTTCAAGACTTTAGAGAGCACGATGGAGCTTCTTGACTGGCCAGAGGTTGAGAAGGTCAAATGTGCCTCCTTCTGCCTAACTGGAGATGCTCGTATGTGGTGGGAGCGAGTCAAGAGTAAGAAGATAGTCAACCAGATGAGCTGGGCAGATTTTGAGCACGAGTTCTATGAGGAATTTTCCACATGAAGGTTACCAACAAGCACTTCGAGGACTTCATGGAGTTCAGACAGGGTAGCCTACCAGTGGGAGAAGCAGTTGCAAAGTTCAACAGACTAGCTCGCCTCTGCCCAGAGCTAGTCAGCACAGAGAAGGAGCGAGTCAGACTGATGCTTCGCATGCTGAACCCTGAGATAGCACTCAACGTGAACAGCGGGATGCACCGACCCCAGACCAGCGAGGAGTTGGTCAGTAGTGCTCTAATCTCAGAGCACTACCTGAATAGCATCAAGGCACAGCAAGCACAGCAGAAGCCAGTCCTGATTGAGAACAAGACAATAGGAGGCCAGAAGCCTCAGCCAAATAGCCAGAACTGGAAGAACAAG
>JAGFNQ010008636.1:0-174795 GCA_024364735.1 Boesenbergia rotunda | reverse complement strand
TTTTAATTTGCTTGGAGTAATTTTCAACAGAGACTTTGTATTTTCCCAAAATAATTTTGGTTGTGCACTTTGTAGAAAATTTAAGTTTTAAATACTTAGACACATTGAAGACTTAAGTTTAAATATCACGAAGGATTTTGAAAACTTAGGTTTGAGTACTAAGGAAAATTTCAAAAATTTAAGTTTAAGTACTCAGAAAGTTTTTGAAAACTTATGTTTAAAATACTTAGAGGGTTTTTGAAAACTTAAGTTTGAGTGCTTAGAGAAATTTTGAAAATTTAAGTTCGAGTACTTAGAAAATTTTGAAAATTTCAGTTCAAAGTACTTAGGAAAATTTTTGAATGAAAACTTCAGTTCAAAGTACTTAGAAAAAATTTTGAAAATTTCAGTTCGAAGTACTTAGAAAAATTTAAAAATTTCAGTTCAAAGTACTTAGAGAAAATTTTAAAAATTTCAGGTCAAAGTATTTAGAGAAAATTTTGAAAAATTTAGTTCTAAGTACTTAGGAAAATTTGAAAAAGAATTTTGGTTTTTAAGTACTTAGGAAACTTTAAAAAATTTTGTTTTAAGTACTTAAGAGAATTTGAAAAATTAAGTTTTAAGTACTTAGGAAACTTTAAAAAATTTTGTTTTAAGTACTTAGGAAAATTTGACTCTTTTCCTTTCCTATCTCTCCCCCTTTGCCATATATCAAAAACAAATAAATATAGCAAAAACAGGATAAATAAATTGCATAAGAAATAATAAATTGCATAATTTGCTGTACTGAGCCAATTCAGGATATGAACTAAACCAAATCAGTTTCAATTTTCTCTTTTAGGCTCCTGTCTAACCCAATTAGCTATTTACTAACTATTATAAATAGTAGTTTTCGCTAGGGTTAGTCAAGTTAAGTGTTCTGTTTAAGTTAGATTTTCTAAACTTGACACTTAACTTGATTACTGTGTAAGTTGTATTTAGTGCCCGAATTACTGCAGATGCACTGACTTAAAGCATCTTGAATTAAGGCAAAGACCTAAGCATCTCAACCCATTCTAGGTTATCAATCAAAAGTACCCTAAGGTGCTTGTGAGATGCTGGCTTCTAAATCTATAGGTGCATGCATTTCTAGGGTTAGGGCCTAGGCTAAGTCCATTTGCGAAAAAGCCCTAGTTTTGAAGGGGGTAGTTTTTTAAAATAAAACTAAGTCGAAAATTTTATTTTTCAAACCTTTTCAAAACTAAGTAAAAGATGATTTTGAAAGCATTTAAAAACTATTTTAAAACTGATTTTGAAATGGACAAAGTAGTAAGAAAACCAAAAAAAAGAAGAGTAAACCTATTCTACCAAGCATAGTCCTCTAACTGCTGATCAAATAGAAAGAAAACAAGTACTCATTTCAATAAGTCAGCTAGTCAACAGAGAAAAACTAACACAGTCATACAAGTCACACATGAGTCAACCCTACTAAGTAGGGGCAGTCAAATAGTCACTAATACAATGCTAATCAAATATAGGATGAGGGACCGGGATGATCAGAAGAGCCTGGCTGCCAGGATCGAAATAGTGTCATCATCTCATGATACTGTGCGTCTCTGGCCTCCCTCTCAGCTCTAAGGGCACTCATATAGTCAGTGTAATAGCCTAGATTTGTCTCCATATCTTCAGCATGGTTTGCCTCCACTTCCTCTCGGAGGCTCTGGACTTGTGTCTTCAGCCGTGTCACTCTCTCGTAGAGTGTCGGTGGAGGGGGCTCGTCTATGTGTGCTCGGGCCTCTGCTGCCAGATCTGCAACGTCAACGTCTACCTCCTCGTCTGAGTCGATCTGAGCTCCGGCGCACTGTCGTCTCCAAGTCAAAACCCCGGTGGCCGATACATCTATACCAGCTAAAGAGAAGTTCCTAAACCCTATCTCGTCAAAATCGGTCATCGCGGATATTTCACCTACGGTAATGTCACGACCGTGGTAATGAAGGATGGAGGTGATGATGTGGCAGAAGGGGGTGCGTACCCGACCCTGAGTCGTGACACTGGAGGCATGTAAAATAGCGTGGAACATGTGAAGGCCAATGTCAATGTCTAAATGATGGATTAGGGCATACAGAAAGAAGGCATGAAAAGGTCGCATAGTCGCGACATCCCTAGTGGATAGTGGTAATATGCAGCGGACCAGGACTCTGTACAGGGCGTAGTCCTGGACCTGAAGGTCAACGGACTGAAATCGTCTAGCTACGGGGAGTCTAGCTTCCCTATAGAAATAGGAGTGGAGAGTGTCTAGAGTAATGTGGGAGTAGGGAGCATCAAATGGAGGATCCCTAGGTGGATAGCAACAAAAGGTGGACTGGGAGGGTCGTAGTCCAAGAAATCGATTTAGTAAAATAGGAGTGATCGATAAGGGTATTCCTTGAACAGTAGTGACAAACATGAGATCGTTCTGTCGAACTATGTTATTATAGAATTCTGCACATAAAGATGTGTTAATTGAATGAGTGCAGAATACCAGATTATCTAGTTGATAAAAGTTTATGACATTCATGGCTAAAGGACAAGATTGGGTAAAGAAATGTCTATTGAGATAGCTAGTTTTGATAGGCTTGTAAGTCGTTCGAGCAAACTTATTACACAGTTCTAGAGTCGGGAACCTAGGGTCGGGACTCGGTTCGGTACCGGGGTTTGCTTGGTTTGCTCGGCGTTTTCTAAGTTAAGAAACATGCGTTTATAAGAAATGAATTAAGAAAATAATTCAAAATACAAAAGAAATCATACCGGGGAGGCATGGTTGAGATTGAGGAAGCACAAGTGTCACTTGATCTCCTTGGAAGGAAGGAAGTGAGGAAGGAGGATGGTTTTTGGTGTGGGAAGAAGAAGGGGTTCGGATGCCCTTTTATAGGCAAGTCATTGGGGGCGCCCGAGAGCTCCTGGGCGCCCGGGACAGTGGTCTCTGCCTTTGGCAGTGACTAGGGCTGGTTGGGGGCGCCCGCAGTGGCCTGGGCGCCCCGGTCAGGTTGATTTTGTAGCTTTTGCTGCTTTGACTGATATAGGGGCGCCCGCGTGGTTCCGGGCGCCCTGATCAAGGTTTAAAGGCAGCTTTTTGCCTTGAGAGAAGATAAAGTCATGGGGGGGGGGCGCCCGAGGAGTCACGGGCGCCCGAATGGAGTATTGATTGGCATTTTTGTTCTTTTGTCATCATTTGACCATGGTTTAATTGGTTTGACCATGGTTTGAAATGATTTGACTATGGTTTGACTACTTTGACCATGGTTTGACTGCTTTGACCATAGTTTGACTACTTTGACCATGGTTTGACTGCTTTGACCATGGTTTGACTACTTTGACCATGGTTTGACTTATTGTTAGGTCAATGCCTTTCTAAACTAAAACAACAATGCAGTTATGAATTCTGATTACGTTAAGTTTACTGTCTCACCCAATTTTAGGGTTATCAATCATGTTAGCCTTACAGGTTTTGTGAGACAGGTTTTGATAAAAGAATTTTTGAAAAACATGATTTATTTTGAAAAACTTAATTAATTTTGAAAATAATTCAATTTATTTTGAAAAGAATGTTTAAATCTACAACTAACTGAAAATTTTTGTTAGATTCGAATTTGACCAAGAATAATTTGAATTTGAATTTCAAAAATTGGCTTCCAGGTCTTGGCGAGGCACTAGGCCTTCTTTGGTCGTAGCCTTATTGGATCATCAACCCTTTCCTTGACAAAGCCTTTTAATGAAATTTCATTTTCAAAATTAATCTTTGAAAAATTTTGGTCTAACTTGTTTGGGTTTTGGATCGGTAGCTTCGGCTAGTTTCACCAGTCTAAAGAGACCAAGTAGAGTATACTTGACCTTATTAGAATTAGTTTCCCTAACGTACTATCATCTCACTGCCACCCAATACTATGTTGTTTAAATTTCAGTTACGTTGGTTCCGTCCTTAAACTAACCGTTCCAAAGTCTAAGCATGGTAAATTGCAGAAATTAAATAGACAATCAAGCAAGCAAATTACAATCAAGAATTGAATTTTATCTAACAATAAATATAGTTTTTAATTTGGCTCCCCCTGGACTAAAGCCACGATAATGGTTAGGCAAGATGTGAATCTTGTCCTTGGGGATCCAATACTGATTTGATCCAGTTTGTTCGTTCAGGTACAGTTTAGGTACCCATGCTTGAACTTTATTTCTGGACTGATTCAGTACAGCAAAGTAGGATCTTTGTCTAGATTTGGTTCTATAGCCTAGTCCGGATCGATTTAGAACCGATTTCTATTTTCCAAGAATCATGTCAAGATTCTTGGAACCAGAAGTAAATCGTTCCAAAGCTGATCTAAGATCCTTAACCTGAGTTTTCAGGGAGGAGTTCTCTTTCTCAAGTTTCTCAACTTGAGTAGAGGTTCCTTCTTGAACCTTCTCAGTTAAGGGTCTAGAGTCAGCTCCCTCTTTCAGGAGTTTTACTTCCTGTTGGAGGGATTCGACTCGGAGTTTAGCTTTTGCCAAATCTCAAGAAAGATAAGAAATTAATTCATTTAATTGACTTCTAGTAAATCCACTTACCTTGATTTCGCCGTCCTCTGAAAATGTCAGTCTGCCGTCATCTTGTTCTGATTCTGACTCGATCTCGACTTCTTCTGAGGCAGTTAGTGCGAGTAGGTTCGACTGTGGGACCTCTTCTTCTTCTTCGGAGGAGGACTCGTCCCACGTTGCTTGAAATGCCTTTTTCCTTCTATTCTTCTTGGTCTCCTTTAGGTTCGGACACTCCATCTTGTAGTGACCCTTCTTCTTGCACTCATAGCAGGTCACGTTGGGCTTGTTCTTTTCGTTTGCGGGTTCAGCTGGTTCATCCTTTCTTTAACTGACTTTCCGTTTGTTGGTGTGGTTCTTCAATTCCTTGTAGTAGTTTCGGGCCAGTCGGACCAACTTAGGTCGATCTCCTTCTTCGTCTTCTGAGTCTGAGTCTGAGTTAGACTCGGGTTCAGGTTGAGGCTTTTTCTTTGTTGTCCTTCCAGTTTTACCTACAACAAAGGCAATACCTTTCTCGGCCAAATTACAGTTAGTCTGTTCATGTAATTCTAATTCAGAGAACAATTCATCTAATTTAATTTTTGAAAGACCCCTTGAAACCTTATATGCATCTACCATAGATGCCCACAAGGTGTTTCTAGGGAAAGCATTTAAAGCGTACCTTATTAGGTCACGATTTTCTACCTTGTGACCGATGGTGTGCAGTCTATTCATCAGTTCCTGAATTCGGGTGTGAAGCTGAGCTGCTGTTTCGTTGTCGGTCATTTTGATCGTGTACAGTTTGTTCAGGAGGAGATCCCTCTTGCTGATCCGAGTGTCTGATGTTCCTTCGTGCAACTCGATCAGTTTCCCCCACAGCTCCTTGGCACTGTTGAAAGGACCCACCCGGTTTAGCTCCTCTTTTGTTAAGCCGCATTGGAGGGTCTGGGTCGCCTTTGCATCAGCTTCAATTTTTCGTTTTAGAGCGGTGTCCCACTCTGTGTAGGTTTGAGGTACTCCTTCAGCATTTTTCGGAATCTCCAGTCCGAACTGGATGATTATCCACATGTCCACCTGAGTTTTCAGGTGGACCTCCATTCTGCTCTTCCAGTAGGAGAAGTCCTCCCCACTGAAGAGAGGTGGTCTTGCGGTGCCGAAGCCTTCTTGCATGGCCATTTTATCTAAAAAAATAAACAAAAAAAATGTCCCAAGACTTGGTCTTGGATTAGTAGTGCGGGATTAAGAGAAATAATTATCGAGAGGTGTTGCACCAACCTCGATTAACGAGAAGAATTTCGAAAGAAAAGAAAAAAAATAAAAAAAATCTGAAAAATTCTTAAATTGGTGGTTGCACCAAATTTGAGCTTCCCCGCTCTAATACCACTTGTTGGATCGAGAGAAACGATAGAGGGGGGGGTGAATATCGTAAAATGTTCGGATTAAAGTTAGAGCAATTACGCAGCGGAAATTTAAATCAAACACACGCAAACACCAAGTTTTTTACTTGGTTCGGAGTCGCGGTCGGCTCCTACTCCAAGGCCCACAGTCGTTGACCGTTTACTATGGGCAATTCTATATTTGCGCAAAACCGTTTACAGAGAGATATTACAAAAGCAGTATAGTAAACTTAAAAACAACTCTTCGTTACCGACGTCCAGTGTAGATTGAATTTTCGGAGCGGAGGGACGTCGTCGGCGCTTGTATCTCGAGTTGGGAGGTTTCCGGAGTAGAGCGCGGGAGCAGAAGAGCGTAGAAGCGTTGAAAGAATTGTTGTTCGAAGCCTTGGGGTCGAGGGCCTATTTATAGCCCCTGGGGGCTCCCGGAACGTCGGGGGCGCCCCCCACGTGTCGGCTGATCCGAGTTCCACTCGGTCAACTCTGATCCCTTCAAACTCGGGATCAGATCTTGACAGGGGCACCCGGGACGCTGGGGCTCCCGGATTGACCGGGTCAACTCTTATCCCTTGGCTTCGCTGGCTTCTGCTTCGTTGGCTTGCACTGGGGGCGCCCGGGACGCTGGGGGCGCCCGGGAGCATGGGGGGCGCCCGGGAGCACGGGGGCGCCCCGCCCATGAGCTGTCGAAGCCTGCCTTTGCTTCATGTGTTTTGTGTTCACCTTGGGGGCGCCCTGGTCAGCTGCTACCTCACTCCTTTGAGGCTCTCTGAGCTGCAGACACTCGTTCCTTCGGTCCTGGATCCAGGGTTAGTCCAAAACAACATAAAGCAATAAGATGTTAGTTTATACAGCCTTAGCTGTCTTGGTTCTGACTTTGGGCCTCCAAAATGGAGCCCTAGGTCGAACCGACGCCTACTGTTCCCTCGACGGGGAACGCGTCCTCACCTACTCCTATCGGGAGAATGTACCTGATGCCAACTGGCTCCTCCGGTTGGACTTTTGCCCAGCTGTCCTTCGCCAGGTGCCTAGCTGTCCTTCGCCAGGTCTTCAGTACCAAGCTGTCCTTCGCCTGGTGCCTAGCAGTCCTTCGCCAGGGCTTCAGTACCAAGCTGTCCTTCGCCTGGTGCCTAGCAGTCCTTCGCTAGGTCTTTGTATCCTGGCATTCCTTCGCCAGGTGCCTAGCAGTCCTTCGCTAGGGCTTTGCCTGCACACTTGAGTAACATGTTAGACAACCATTATACCTTAACTTTTGAACCCTGTTGCCATTATCAAAACACAGGTTTGACTTGGGTGCTTTCTGCACCAACATGGTTACCTCTTTTGAATCATTCATTTAAATTTTCGAAGTATTTCTTGTGTATACTTTGATTGGTGCACATGGATACCATCACGAGTTTGCTTGATTTCAAGTCCAAGGAAGAAAGTCAACTCTCCCACTAGACTCATTTCAAATTCTCTCTCCATGTGTCCAATGAACTCATTTAAATAGCCCTTATTGTTTGAGCCACAAATTATGTCATCGACATATACTTGGGCTACAAAAATATTATCACCATCTCTTCGTAGAAATAGTGTAGGGTCTATTTGGCCTCTAACGAAGCCCTTCTCAATTAGGAATGTCGACAACCGCTCATACCAAGCCCGGGGTGCTTATTTAAGGCCATAAAGTGTCTTTTTGAGCTTGAACACGTGGTTTGGAAATTCGGAATTCTCAAACCCCTGTGGTTGTTCGACGTAGACCTCTTCTCTTATTAGACCATTTAGAAAGGCCGATTTGACATCCATTTGGTATAATTTGAAGCCACGATGTGTTGCAAATGCTAGCATCAATCGAATGGATTCTAATCATGTCACGGGAGCATAGGTTTCATCATAATCAAGGCCTTCAACCTGACTATAGCCCTTGGCTACCAAGCGTGCCTTGTTTCTAATGATTTCTCCCTTATGGTTCAATTTCTTTTTGAAGACCCATTTGGTTCCAATGATGGTGGTCTTCTTAGGTCTAGGGACTAAGTCCCAAACTTGACTCCTTTCGAATTGACCTAGTTCATCTTGCATTGCAATAATCCAATTGGGATCATTTAATGCTTCATCAATTTTTCTAGGTTCAATTTCGGAAATTAGGGCAACTTCATTAGCCTCATTCCGGAAGAATGATCTAGTTCTAACCCCATGATGGATGTCTCCAACAATTTGGTCTTGGGGATGACTAGAGGCTAATCTAGTTTGTCTTGGTATTGGTCATGCTTCGTGAATGGGCTCACTAGACACAAGTTCAGCCTCAGGATCCGGCTGATCTATGGATTGTCTAGGCTCACCGTTATCGGATTCATCACCATCAACAACATTTGGACTTTCATTCAAACTTAGTCTCCTAAGTTCGAATTGGACTTCATCTTCTGGTTGACCATTGACTTTTGGAATTTCTTCAAATACAACATCAGAAGACTCCTCAACCAGTCTAGACTTCTTGTTGTAGACTCGATAGGCTTTGCTAACGAGGGAGTACCCAACTAGTATCCCTTCATCAGCCTTTGCCATGAACTTTCCAAGGTGGTCCTTGGTGTTTAGGATGAACACCTTATAACCAAACACCCGAAGGTGTTTAACAGTAGGTGGTTTCCCAAACCAAAGCTCATGGGGAGTCTTTCCTAAAAACCTATGAATGAGGACCCAGTTTTGCACATAGCAAGCTGTATTTACAGCTTCGGCCCATAAGTAATTTGGGAGTGAGTACTCATTAAGCATGCTTCGTGCAGCCTCTTGTAGAACACAGTTCTTCCTCTCTACAACACCATTTTGTTGTGGTGTTCTAGGAGTAGAGAACTCGTCTATACCCTCTATCCTGACAAAATTCTAAAAATCTCTGATTTTGAAATTCACCTCCATGATCACTTCTAATTGTCTTAATTGTTAATGATTTCTCATTTTCTACCCTCCTACAAAAAGAAATGAAAACATCTAAGGTTTGGTCCTTATATTTTAAAAAGTAAGTCCATGTATATCTAGTGAAATCATTAATGATCACAAAGCAATATCTACTTCCATTCAATGATATGATAGTACTACAATCAAATAGACCCATGTGAAATAAATCTAATGCAGTAGAAGTACTTACAGCGCTTTTACCTTTATGTGCAGATTTTGTTTGCTTACCCATTTGACATGCATCACAAAGTTTGCCTTTTTCGTACTTGATGCTTGGTAAGCCACGAACTAACCCCTTGTTGGCCAACTTCTGGATGTTCTTCATGTTCACATGTGCTAGCCTCCGGTGCCAAAGGGTGGACTCTTCTTCTTTCGACATGAAACACTTAGCAGAAATATTAGTAGCACTTTTAAAAGAAACTTGATAGATATTGTCTACTCTTGTTCCTACTAGTACCGTGTCCAAAGTGTCATGTCGTCTAACTAGACATTGACTTGGCTGAAAATCAATTGTGTAACCCGTGTCACACAATTGACTGACACTTAGGAGATTAAATTTCATCCCCTTGACTAGAAGGACATTTGAAATTCTAAGACATTCGGATATTTAAATGTCTCCTATTCCTATGACCTTAAGACTACCATTGTTACCAAATGAAACATTACCTCTACTTTTCTTGTGAAGTGTGGTAAATAATGATCTATCCCCGGTCATGTGTTTGGAGCATCCACTATCAACGAACCAAGTTGATAGATGCTCCCCCTCAATCATAACCTACACAATTCGAAAAATAGAAGTTTTAGGTACTCAAACCTTGGGACCTAAAGCGTCAACTAAACAAGTTTTAGGCACCCATGCCTTGACAACTTTCTTTTGACCCTTGGGTGTCCTAGATTGTCTCATATCATTCCTAGACATCAAGGATACGAATGAGGGTTCTTTGGGATGGTAACCAATACTGGCCCTATTGTAGACTGCCCTTTGGGCATTCAAGATCATGTCTAGGGTTTTAGAGCTAGTTGAGAACTTCTCAAGAATATTCTTGAGTCTCTCAACTTCACTCTTTAATGATTCGTTTTCTTCTACTAGCAACTCATCATACAAACCATTTAAATCCTCAACCTTAGAGGATTTCAAAATTTCAACCTCAAGTTTCAAAGACTTAATCTCATCCTCTAACAATTCAACATGCAAATCATCAATGTTATCATCCCTAGATAATTTCAATTGATCAATTTCTTTAACCTTATTTTTTGACTTCTTAAGCATACTAGTTAAACATGCAATTGCTCTATAACACTTTTCAAGTTCGGGAGAAGTTACCTCTTCATCATCCGACGATGATGAAGCCGCGTTTGAGGAATTGGATGATTCATCACTGCTCTCTTGATCTCCCAATGCCATGAGTGCCACATGCCTTGTGCTCTTCTCCTCCTTCTCTTCATCGAATGAGCTTGAGGATGACTCATCCCAAGTGGCCTTCAAGGCCTTCTTCTTCTTCTTGAATTTTTCTTCTTTCTTTTTGGATTTCTCCTCCTTCTTCTTTAGTTTTGGGCATTCATTCTTGAAATGCCCTTTCCTACCATACTCAAAGCACGAAGCATTAGTCTTATCAAGTTTAGCTTCACTAGAGTTACCTCTACTTTTGAAGCGTCGACCCCTTCTCATCATCTTTCTCACAAAGTTTGTCATCTCGGAGGATGAGGAGCCGCTGCCATCTTCCTCGGAATCGGACTCGGATTCGGAAGAGGATGAAGATGAAGATGAAGTGACTTCCTTCTCCTTCTTCTTCTTGTTGGATCGGTCCCCTGCAACTAAGGCAATCCCCTTCTTCTTGGGGTCTTTGTTAGCCATTTCATGAAATTCCATTTCACAAAACAAATCATCTAACTTAACAATGGATAAATCCTTGGATACTTTGTAGGCATCCACCATGGATGACCACAAAGCATTCCTTGGAAATGCTTTTAGTACATACCTCACAAGGTCGCGATTCTCGACCTTTTCATCAATCGAATGAAGCCCATTAAGGACTTCGTTGAACCGGCTATGGAGCTCACTTACTATTTCATTCTCCTTCATGGAGAGATATTGGAGTTGATTGAGGAACAAGTCCCTCTTGGCGATTCTTGAATCTCGGGTGTCCTCATGAAGTTCGATGAGCTCGTTCCACAAGTCCTTTGCACTTGTGAATGGACCAACCTTGATGAGTTGGTCTTTGTTCATGCCGCATTGTAGAGTGACGACCGCCTTCGCGTCGGCTTCACTCTTCCGAGTTTGTTCAGCTATCCACCGCCATGATTCGAGTTCTTTGCCTTCATCATCCTTAGGAGGGGTGAATCCCTCCTTCAATGCAAACCAAGTGTTGATGTCCATCTTTAAATAATACTCCATCTTTGATCTCCAATATTGGAAATCAGCGCCATCAAAGAATGGAGGTCGGGTGGTGGAGAAGCCTTCTCTCAACGCCATGGATGTAGCTCTCGGTTGTTAATCCGCAAAAACAGAGCCCCAAGCTCTGATACCACTTGTTGGAACCCGGATGGCTAGAGAGGGGGGGTGAATATAGCCAAACACTTTGACCTTTGGCACTTATCAAATTTCTACACTCAACCTTATCAGTAGCACAGCGGAAGAAATAATGGAAACAAAGCAGTGCAGAAAACAAAAACAGAAAACGAAGGCAAACAAACACAACTAGCAAGATCGCTAACAAGGAGGGTTTACAAGGTTCGGGGATAACTTGCCCCTACTCCCTGGCGTGCCCTTTATTGGGAAGCCAAAGAGACACAAACCTATTCATATTCATGGGATGAGTATAAAAGAGGGTCTTGTGACTTTGGATGATGTCTTCTTCTCCACTCCTTCTTCCCTTTCTTCTTCCCTCCCTCATCTTCCTCTTTTGGCCGAAACCCTATTGTAGGGTTCTTGGTGTATTACGAGCTACCTTAAGTTGCTAGCACAACTAAGGTAGCTCTCCCGAAGTTGAGAGATTGTGTCCGTGTGGATACGAATAGAGGCACGGACACTTGAACGTGAAAGAGATCCGGCGCATCTTAGATGAGCGGGATAAGCAAAGGGCACACTCCAAAGGTATATCTTCTTTAGAAGTAGATGTAGATCAACTTTGTACGAGTTTTTCTTTCGCATGGATCGCTCGTGGGTTCTTATTTCCGCTGCGTTTTTATGATTTTGTGCCGGGAGAACCCAACAAAGAGTTCAAAGAGAGCAAGAATTTGAGTGTCTGGCTACATTCACCCCCCCTCTATAGCCATCCAAGTACCAACAGTTATTAGCATTGTTGTTGCTATTTGTTTTCCCTAACTTAAACGTATTGTCAAACATCAAAAAGGAGGAGATTGTTGGGGTAATCTATGGTCTGGAGTGACCATGTGTTTTGATGTTTGGGCAAAGAGTTTAAGTTAGGTTCACCCTTGTATTTGATATGTGTATTTGAGTGTGCAGGCTTGCAGGATACATATGGACTTGGCTGGACGGCTTCGAGTACGGTGAAGGATGGCATGGAGGCAAGCCGTGGGCTTGTGCGCGCATCCGAGGGACCATGGATATAGCAGGGACGATGACCCGAGGGATGCGGACTTCGAGGCATGCATGAAGGATGACATGGAGGTAAGCCGGGGGCTTGTGTGCGCATCTGAGGGACGGGAACCAAAGATGAAGAGGGCGCGAAGGCAACAGATCGAGGCTGCTGGTGAAGAGTCAGCTGGGTCGTGAGGGTTCGAGTGCTGAGAGAAATGTACTCAGGAAATCCTAGGGTTCGAGTATTGAGAGAAGTGTACTCGGGAAGGGAAACCATAGGTGTGGAAATGGGGCAGTCGACTGGTGTCTGGGCAATCGACTGGTAAATGTCACAGAAAGATCAGTCGACTGCTAATGGGGCAGTCGACTGGTGGTGGCTGGAAATTTGAACGTTGAGCTTGCAACGGTCGAATTTAGGTGGGACCAGTCGACTGGTAATGGACCAGTTGACTGGTAGCAAGTTTCTTAGCGTTGAGCACTATTTAAAGGGGCTCGGTTTTGGCTAAGAGGTTTTGACGAAATGAGCTTGGTTAGAACTCATTAGTAGTCTTTATTGCTCCGAAGTGAAGTTTGGTTTGTAGCGAGTTTTCTCCACCCACAAGGAGCTATACAAGCTAGCCGGAGGTCTTCCGGGGAGTCATCTACCGATGGATCAGGGATCGTCCACCTTACGGACAGCCATGGAGTAGGAGCGTCATATCCGAACCACGTAAACGATTTGCGTTAGCATTGTTTTAGTTTTTATTTAGTATTTCCGCTTGCGTATGCTAACGCTGTAGGTAGAAAATCGAACGAAAGCTATTCACCCCCCCTCTAGCTTGGCGCCATGATCCTAACAGTGAAGTGGCGCAAGAAGGTGAAGAAGCACAATCCACTTCCGAAAATGAAGAAGTGCAATCCAAAGTTGAAGAGGAAGCTAAGAAAAATGAAGAAGAAATCTCGGAAGTCAACCTTGCCTCCTCCTCCACCAAAGCAAAATCAAAGGACCACATAATTTGTTTTAGGTGCAATGAAAAGGGACACTGCAATGACAAGTGCCCATTGGGTAAGAAAAAATAGATAAATTCTAAATTCATTTCAATTCCTTTGAAATCTAAATTGAGTTGTAGGAATGGAGCCAAGAAAAAGAAGAAGCGCATTCGATGCTTCACCTGTGGTGAGCAAGGACACTACCACACGAAGTGCCCAAGGAGTCGAGAATTCAAGAAATTGGCGCACTTAAAGAAGGTGGAGAAAAAGATGAGGAGGAGCTCACATCAAGGGAGAGCTACAATGGTAAGGTAGGTAATCCCTAATTTGAAATTAAATTCAAATTTAAATTTCTCCATGCATGCTAGAAATAATATAAATTATTTGCCCATGCATAATTTTGATTTTAGATATCATGATTAAAATAGGGTTAACAATGTTGGAACTAGGATGGCTAGAGAGGGGGGGGGGTGAAAGTAGCCAGACACCAAAAATCTTTCGCTTTTATGAACTTCTGCACTTAGGGTTAGTAGCACAGCGGAAGCAATACAGCAAAAACAAAGTGTAGAAATGAAAGACAAACAAAAACGCTAACAAAGAGAATTTATAAGCTTCGGGGATAACTTGCCCCTACTCCTTGGCGTGCCCTTAAGGTGGGCGATCCCTTGATCGTCGGAAGATCAAGCCCCGAAAAATCTGGATAGAAAGCAACCTCCTTCTCGGTGGAGTAACCTCTCCACAGCGTTTCAAGATGAATGAAGTATTAAGTACAGGAAATACAAGAAGAAATCTTACTGAGCACTTAGAACCTCAAGAACACAAGCAAACTTCTCACCGAGCTACACTCAGCACAGATCTCACGCAAGAACTCCCTTCTTCGTGTCTTCTTGCTGATGGACTCACCAAGCTTCTTGTTTCTTCTTCCCAAGTGCTCAAGTAACAGCAGGTTGCTTCACAAACAATGGATCAACAGATCAGAGTAATCGCACAAGTGATGGAGCCAAGCTTTCGATCGTGGAGAACTTCTGCTTCACCACTTCTCATCTCATCTCTTAACCTGCGCTGCCACAGATGCTCCTCTGCAGCCCCCAGCTGCTCATCTGAGACAACCCAGCTACCCTGACCTCTCTTGGACTCCCTGAGCTCTCCTCAGTCGAGCCCCAGTCAGCTGCCAGTCGTCGCCAGCGACCGTTACAACCTGAGATGGAAAACTGCCTAATCTGTCATAGCAAAAGCCTCAGTTTGACTCCCTTGAAGTAAACCTGAGTAACCGGCACACTTAGCAGCTCATTAGCTCAGCAAATCAATGGAGTATCAACAATCAGAAGTTAGGAGCAGAGATCAGTAGCAAATCAACAGAGAAACAGACACAATCAGAGCTCTGACAGCATTTTTGAATTAAAGCTGCCAACTACTGATCGGTCATCGGACCGATCAGAGTGACTCCTGATCGGTCACCAGACCGATCAGGCTGGGTTTAGACCGATCAGTCTCCATCCTGATCGGTCCCCAAAGTGTAATCAGGAATCGCGACTTCTCCGGGACCGATCACCAAACCGATCCGAAGTCGTGGATCGGTCACCAGACCGATCCACCCCTTTGCATGGTGATTTCCCAGCTTCGCAGTCCAAACCTCCTGATCGGTCACCAGACCGATCAGGACATGCTCAGACTGATCAGGCTCTATCCTGATCGGTCATAGTGAGGAACTCGCGACATTTGATCGTTCACCAGAACGATCTGAATAGTAACCTTGATCGGTCACCAGACCGATCAGGAGCCGCACAGAAAGTTTTCCAAAACTCACTCTATGCTCCCTGATCGGTCACCAGACCAATCAGTCGGTTTGCCAAAGTCACCGTATGTTCCCTGATCGGTCACCAGACCGATCAGACATCGCTGGATCGGTCACTAGACCGATCCACGAGGGAACTCCATGCCAACTTCCCTGATCGGTCACCAGACCGATCCAGGCTAGGCCAAACCCACTCTAAGTCAAGAGAACTGGCTCCCAGCCTCCCCTGACTCGTGCTCAGTCCCTCGGACCAAGACTCCGTGCCCAGCTTCACTCACCAGGACTTTAGTCAACCTGGCTTCACTCACCAGGACCCGGCTTCACTCACCGGGATTTCCAATCACCTAACCCTCCGAGTTAGGAATTTCCACACCTAGCCCTCCAAGCTAGGACTTTTCACACCTAACCCTCCAAGTTAGGACTTTTCCACACCTAACCCTCCATGTTAGGATTTTATCCACCTAGCCCTCCAAGCTAGGACTTTTCCACACCTAACCCTCCAGGTTAGGGTTTTTCACACCTAGCCCTCCAAGCTAGGATTTTTCCCACACCTAACCCTCCAAGTTAGGATTTCAAAGGTCCTAGCTTCTCAAGCTAGGACCTGACCCTCCAAGCCAGGCTTTCATCAAAACTATTTCCACTAGGTATGCCTAGTACACGACCATGACTTAATCATAATCATCTCATCAACCTAAACTAAAATCGATGTCAATACCAAAACAACAATCAAGGTCAGACTGCATCAACAATCTCCCCCTTTTTGTTGTTTGACAACCTGATTTTAAGTTTAGGGATTTGAAATCAATAATTGCAAATCTCACACTCATAGGGGAATCAGGATCCTCCCCCTACTCATAATTATCCCAAACTTTGTTGAGGCAATCGACCCTTAAATGATTGGAAGATCATGGTTTTGATGTGTGTGGTTGAATATGTTTAAGGTTGGAGTGTTATGTTGTATTTGATGTGTGTGATTGAGTTTGCAGGACTTGGAGAATCACACATGTTGGACATATCCGAGGGATGAGAGCCGAGGGAGGAGAGCTCCAAGGGCAAGCCGGGAAGTGGACTTCAAGGGCACACGTGAAGGGTGGCATGGAGGCAAGCCAAGGGAAGGCTTGCGTGCGCATCCGAGGGACGACAGCCAGAGGAAGAGGACTTCAAGAGGCAAGCCAAGGGAGCAGACCTGAAGGCATACGTGAAGGAGAAGGTCCGGAGTGGTTGGAGCTGAGCTGAGAGGCAGGGCAGTCGACTGGCCATGGGGCAGTCAACTGCCAAACCCACAGAAAGTTTTCGGCCTCGGACCAGTCGACTGCCCATGGGACAGTCGACTGGTATACCCCAAAAACTAGCTGTTGGCTAGCAATTAATGCTAGACCAGTCGACTGCACTTGGGGCAGTCGACTGGTGCGAGGCTGGATAGACTGCGAGTTTGTCCTGTTCACCTATAAAAGGAGCACCTTTTTGCACGAGCACGGTACAGTTCCGTACAGTGTCGAAGTGCTGCTCGTCTGAAGATTGTTTCATACTTCCTCTCTCATATTTCTTCATCCTGTAAAGAGGAAGATCGACTGTAAAGGTTTTGTTGGTGCAAGTTGCATCAATGATGCTCCTCTTTAAGTGTTTTAATGTTTGACAATTCACTTAAGTCAGTGATATATTGAACAGACAAAGGGGAGCAAAAGAGAAGTAACCTTAGTTGAAGAAAAGTCCTAGTTAATCTAGGCATCGGAACCCTAAAGACCTAGCGAAGGGCTGCTAGGCACCTAGCGAAGGACTGCTAGTATTGAAACTCTAAGACCTAACGAAGGGCTGTTAGGCACCTAGCGAAGGGCTGCTAGGTATCGAAACCCCAAGACCTAGCGAAGGGCTGCTAGGCACCTAGCGAAGGGCTGCTAGGTATCGAAACCCCAAGACCTAGTGAAGGGATGCTAGACACCTAGCGAAGGGCTGCTAGGTATCGAAACCCCAAGACCTAGCGAAGGGCTGCTAGGCACCTAGCGAAGGGATGCTAGGCATAGAAGACCTAGCGAAGGGCTGCTAGGCACCTGGTGAAGGATTGCTAGGGAATGAAGTCTTGGTCTGAGGGACTAAGCAACTTAGCTGAGCGATGACTAAGGACAGGAGTAGAGACGAGTCAGAGTTTGGGCGTCTCGAGGTCCGGAAGTATCGGAAGCTAAGCAAAAGTCCACCCGAAGGGCTGGGTGGCAACCGTCTCCTGAAAGGAGTAGGTGAAGGGCGAGTTCTCGGGGATAGGAACTCGTGCCGGTTCGACCTAGGGTTTCGTGGAAATTCGAAGTCCGAACCAAGTCCCTAAGGCTAACATTATATGTATCCATACTTTGTGTTTGTGTATCTTGCAGGTATCAAGAACCGGAGACAAAGCAGTTAAACCAGGCAAAAACCTGTTGGAGGCCCTAAGCAGGGCGCCCCCATGCAGCCATGGCACCCCCAGCAAGGGGGGCGCCCCCAGGCAGTACTAAAGAAACAGTTTTCATGATGCAGTCAAAATAGGTGTCATCCAGGGCGCCCGGAGCGTCCGGGGCGCCCGGATTAGAAGCTGTTTTGCTGTTTCGAAGTCAGAACACAGGATAAGCCCTCACGGGGGCGCCCGGAGCATCCGGGGTGCCCTGGTCAATAATCTTATCACCTGCGGTGAGGTAGGCGCAAGGATAAGGTTTGACCGAGTCTTCCGGGGCGCCCCCAGCGTCCGGGGCGCCCCTAGGAGGCCTATATAAGGGGCTTCGACCCCTCTGATTCAGACACAACTTCCAAGAGCGATCCCAAGCCTTCTGACCGACGACAACATGCTAGAGACGAGGCTCTACGACCGGGAGGCTCCAGGAGGAGGTGCGCGGCACTTCGGAGGTCCAGATCGGCCGAGCTTCTGACTTTGTCTCGTTGGTTTGCTTTTTAATTACTGTACTTAAATTTCTATATTATTGCTTGTAATATTGCACTGTAAGTCGGGTTTCTTCGCCTCCGGAAAGTCCGGGAAGGAGACCAATAGTGGACGGGCGTTCCCGTGCATAGGCCTTGGATGTACTGACCCTGGGGGGTCGGGAACCAAGTAAAATCCGCTGTGTACCTGTGTTCGTTTTGTTTTTATTTTCCGCTGCACTAACGATCTGAATAGTTTTACGAACGAAGATTTTCGAAAGATTTCGAACGGTCGATATTCACTCCCCCTCTATCGACGGCACCGGTCCAACAAGTGGTATCAGAGCCGAGCCGCTCTTCACCGGACTAACCGCCGACGGAGCAACGACGCCAGGAGTTGAGGGGGAGCCTTGGGTGAATCAGGTATATTTTATTTAAATGTCTATTTTTAAATTTCATATTACATGCTTCACATGCAGGGAGAGAGGGCACTACAAAAATCAGTGCCCTACTCGTAAGATTCGGTCTACATCACCGGTGGCAAAGGGGGCACCAGCGCCAGGAATCCGGAGATATAAATGCCATATCAGATGCTTCAAGTGCGAAAAATTCGGACACTACAAAAACAAATGTCCGGCAATGGTACGAAAAATTTATGTTCCAAAAATTTTACAAGTTCCTGCGCTGCCATGTGATAAAATAGTTAATTTTTCTGATAATGTAGATTTACTGCATAGTAAAATTAACTCTTTGCATGTTAAATTACAAAACGTGAATATGACCAAAATATCAGAAATTAATTGTTTAATTCAGAATATTAATTCAGAAATTGATAAAATTAATTCTGATAATTTATCTGAAAAATTTAATTCTGATAATTTATCTAATAATTCTGATAATTTATCTGATAAAATTAATTCTGATAATTTATCTGATAAAATTAATTCTGATAATTTATCTGAAAAATTTAATTCTGATAATTTATCTAATAATTCTGATAATTTATCTAATAATTCTGATAATTTATCTAATAATTCTGATACTTTATCTAATAATTCTGATAATTTATCTGATAAAATTAATTCTGATAATTTATCTGACAAAATTAGTTCTGATAATTTTAATTCAGACAAAATTAATCCTAAAGATAACTCGAAATTCAAATTTGAAAATCCTAAAGATAATTCCGAATTCAAATTTGAAAACCTTAAAGATAATTCTAAAGATGACCCTGAAATTATTGAAAATCTTAAGGATAATAAAGATAAAATCCTCCTAAATGATAACTTAATTATAGATAATATTGAATATTATTATAAAACTTTAACTAGTGGCCCAATTTACTCCATCTACTGCGAGGATATTGAAAAATTTAATCTTGAGGAGGAGATAGAATTTTCGAAGATAAAGGCCATAATCAATAAAAATTACAAAAATTCAAATAAATCAAAATTATTAGAAAAACTTGAAAAGAAAGATAAAGATGAAGAAGAAATTTTCGAAATAATGGAAATGATGAATTTAAACCCACAATTATTAATTAATCATTATAACCTTAATTAAATTAACATAAATATTAACTTCGAATTAATTCAAATAAAATTCAAATTAAATCTTAATTAAATATTAATTAAATTCAAATTAAATCCTAATTAAATATTAATTAAATTCAAATTAAATCTTAATTAAATTCAAATTAAATCTTAATTAATTAAATTCAAATTAAATCTTAATTAAATATTAATTAAATTCAAATTAAATCTTAATTAAATCTTAATTAAATTCAAATTAAATATTAATTAAATTCAAATTAAATCTTAATTAAATTCATATTAAATTTTAATTAAATATTAATTAAATTCAAATTAAATCTTAATTAAATATTAATTAAATTCAAATTAAATCTTAATTAAATATTAATTAAATTCAAATTAAATCTTAATTAAATATTAATTAAATTCAAATTAAATCTTAATTAAATTCAAATTAAATCCTTATTAAATATTAATTAAATTCAAATTAAATCTTAATTAAATTCAAATTAAATCTTAATTAAATTCAAATTAAATCTTAATTAAATATTAATTAAATTCAAATTAAATCTTAATTAAATATTAATTAAATTCAAATTAAATCTTAATTAAATATTAATTAAATTCAAATTCGAAATTAATTCAAATTAAATCAACTCAAGCTTAATTCAACACAAATTAATTGAAAATTAAATTCATTAATTCTCAATTGATTAATTAATTAAGTCAACTTCAATCAATTCTTAATCAACCTAAATTCAACTAAAATCTTAAATAATTTAAACTCAAACTAAAATAAAATTTTACCCAAACTGTAACAATTAAAATTAATAACATTAAATATGTCAAAGTGGGTTGACATATTCGCGGGTTCAGACGACATGTATCAAATCGGGAATTTGATACATTTTTAGAAACTAAATGAAATGATTTGAATTGTTTGACTCATGCATAATTGTCATGCCATGCATTTGCAATTTTTTAAATATATGACATGTCATTCATATTTAAATTTTATGCATATATTAGAACGGCTATAGGAAAAGGATTAATTGAAACTTGATCAACCTAGTATTGGGTGGAGGTGAGATGATAGTACGTTAGGGAAGCCATCTTGGCGGAACTAGCCGAAGCTACCGATCCAAGACTTAAACTAGTTAGACCAGAATTTTTCAAAAAGTAACTTTGAAAATGAAATTTCATTAAAAGGCTTTGTCAAGGAAAGGGTTGATGATCCAATAAGGCTACGACCAAAGAAGGCCTAGTGCCTCACCAAGACCTGGAAGCCAATTTTTGAAATTCAAATTCAAGTTACTTCTTGTCAAATTCAAATCTAACACAAGCTTCAATTAATTCTTAGAGTTAATAAATTAAGAAAAATGATTCAAGCATCTCACAATACACCTATAAGGCAACTATGCCTGTTGTATTGATACATCTAAAATGGGTGAGATGTTAAGGACTAATAAATTGAAAAATGTTTTTCAAAATTGTTTTTCAAAATCATTAGAATATTTTTCTAAAAATATATTTTCAAAATAGTGTTTCAACATAATAATGTTTTTATGGAATTCATGCTTGTCTGATTGAATATACATATTATACGTTTTTTCAAAAATTATATCTTTTCAAAAATTGTTTGACTCACGCAATTAGACACAAGCCTCTTAGGACAACACTAGAGTTCCTTAAGGCACTTAGATAGAGTCAAACGGTATCGGATACAGTGGGAGTAATTCTATTTTTTTCGAAAACTACACTGTACAAATTACTATTATTTGAAAATACTTTTCGAAAACTGAGCTTTAAAGCGGTATCACTTGTGTTTTTCGAAAAAGGTTTATGTTGTAAAATTTATCTGTCTTGTTTGATTTTGATAAACCCTAAAGACACAGAGGAAGATCCACTTCATGATCTAAAAGAACTCCTAGGACGTGTCAGTTTTAGGGGGAGTCTGAGTCAACTTTCTGACAAGTTTTAAATTATTTTAAATTATTAGATTATTCTTTTGATCTAAATTAACCCTAAGACTCAGAGGAAGAGTACTTGTGGTCAACAAGCTTCCCAGGACTGGGTCAAGTTTAGGGGGAGGTCAAATTAAAAGAATTATTGAATATTTCAAATGTTTTCATGCGCGGTATTTTCAAATCCTATTGAAAACATAAGTATTATTTCAAAATGCTATCTATTTTTTTTAAAAAAATATTTTTTTAAAAATTCATCTGATTTTGATCAATTTGAAATAACATCTTGAGTTTGAAAAATCTTCCAGGACACTTAGGAAAATATCCTTGTAGTCAACAAAGTTTCCTATGATTGTGTCAGACTGGAAGATAAACCAAATCAAGTATTATAACTTTAAAATTTTTACATTTTTCAAAATTAATTATTCTGTGACTTATGAAATTTTTGAAATAATAGTTACTTGGGTTGGAAAATTTCCAGGACACTTAGGAAATGTCCTTGTAGTCAACAAGGATTCCCAGGATGGTGTCAGACTGAAAAATAAACCAAGTGAAGTCAAATATTATGTTTTCACAAGTACTTATGTTTTTCAAAGCCTAATATTCTTTCAAAAGTACTTAATTTTTTTTTTAAAAAAAATTTTGTACCTACTTTTTTCAAAAAAACTCAATACATTTTTCAAAGGTACTTATATTTTTCAAAAATTACTTATTATTTTTCAAACTCTGATCTTTCTTCAAAAATAACTTACAAGTACCTATTAGTACTTGCAAAATATGTATTTTTCAAAATATCATTTTTCAAAACTGCTCAATCTATTATTTTTCAAAAGTAGTTGCATGCCTCAAAGATCATCCTTCAAAATATTTGGCATTAATATTGTCTAAGTTGTCTAAGTTCAAAATACTTAAGTATTAGTTTTATGATATGCTTTCAAAATTTTATACTAAGTATTTTCAAAAATACTCTCATTGTTGGCGCAAGTATTTCTGTTTATTTTTGATGTATGACAAAGGGGGAGAGGTGTGCTTAAGTTAGGAAAATTTTCTCCCAAAGATAAAAAATGTAGTTTCAAAACTTTTTCCATTTTTTTCCCAAGGATAGTGATTTAGCCCCTTTAAACCAATCTAACTTAAGTTATTGTCAAACATCAAAAAGGGGGGATTGTTGGTGCAAGTTACATCAATGATGCTCCTCTTTAAGTATTTTAATGTTTGACAATTCACTTAAGTCAGTGATATATTGAACAGACAAAGGGGAGCAAAAGAGAAGTAACCTTAGTTGAAGAAAAGTCCTAGTTAATCTAGGCATCGGAACCCTAAAGACCTAGCGAAGGGCTGCTAGGCACCTAGCGAAGGACTGCTAGGTATTGAAACTCTAAGACCTAACGAAGGGTTGTTAGGCACCTAGCGAAGGGCTGCTAGGTATCGAAACCCCAAGACCTAGCGAAGGGCTGCTAGGCACCTAGCAAAGGGCTGCTAGGCATCGAAACCCCAAGACCTAGCGAAGGGCTGCTAGGTATCGAAATCCCAAGACCTAGCGAAGGGCTGCTAAGCACCTAGCGAAGGGCTGCTAGGCATAGAAGACCTAGCGAAGGGATGCTAGGCATAGAAGACCTAGCGAAGGGCTGCTAGGCACCTAGCGAAGGGATGCTAGGCATAGAAGACCTAGCGAAGGGCTGCTAGGCACCTGGCGAAGGATTGCTAGGGAATGAAGTCTTGGTCTGAGGGACTAAGCAACTTAGCTGAGCGATGACTAAGGACAGGAGTAGAGACGGGTCAGGGTTTGGGCGTCTCGAGGTCCGGAAGTATCGGAAGCTAAGCAAAAATCCACCCAAAGGGCTGGGTGGCAACCGTCTCCTGAAAGGAGTAGGTGAAGGGCGAGTTCTCGGGGATAGGAACTCGTACCGGTTCGACCTAGGGTTTCATGGAAATCCGAAGTCCGAACCAAGTCCCTAAGGCTAACATTATATGTATCCATGCTTTGTGTTTGTGTATCTTGCAGGTATCAAGAACCGGAGACAAAGCAGTTAAACCAGGCAAAAACCTGTTGGAGGCCCTAAGCAGGGCGCCCCCATGCAGCCAGGGCCCCCCAGCAAGGGGGGCGCCCCCAGGTAGTACTAAAGAAACAGTTTTCGTGATGCAGTCAAAATAGGTGTCATCCAGGGCGCCCGGAGCGTCCGGGGCGCCCGAATTAGAAGCTGTTTTGCTTTTTCGAAGTCAGAACACAGGATAAGCCCTCACGGGGGCGCCCGGAGCATCCGGGGCACCCTGGTCAATAATCTTATCACCTGCGACGAGGTAGGCGCAAGGATAAGGTTTGACCGAGTCTTCCGGGGCGCCCCCAGCGTCCGGGGCGCCCCCAGGAGGCCTATATAAGGGGCTTCGACCCCTCTGATTCAGACACAACTTCCAAGAGCGATCCCAAGCCTTCTGACCGACGACAACACGCTAGAGACGAGGCTCTACGACCGGGAGGCTCCAGGAGGAGGTGCGCGGCACTTCGGAGGTCCAGATCGGCCGAGCTTCTGACTTTGTCTCGTTGGTTTGCTTTTTAATTACTGTACTTAAATTTCTATATTATTGCTTGTAATATTGCACTGTAAGTCGGGTTTCTCCGCCTCCGGAAAGTCCGGGAAGGAGACCAATAGTGGACGGGCGTTCCCGTGCATAGGCCTTGGATGTACTGACCCTGGAGGGTCGGGAACCAAGTAAAATCCGCTGTGTACCTGTGTTCGTTTTGTTTTTATTTTCCGCTGCACTAACGATCTGAATAGTTTTACGAACGAAGATTTTTGAAAGATTTCGAACGGTCGATATTCACCCCCCCTCTATCGACGACACCGGTCCAACAGGTTTCTCCACCTCAAGGAGAGTTTTCGATAGTGAAAGTAGTGCTCGCGGCGTGGATCCTTGGATTAGTCACCCATCTGGGTGGATACCAAGTAAAAATATTATTGTTAGCATTGTCTTGATTTCCTTTGCATATTATTTCCGCTGCGCTAATAATTCTATAGAGATCAAACGACGATAAAGTGCTATTCACCCCCCCTCTAGCACTCCTAGATGATCCTTCAGTTGGTATCAGAGCCGGTGCGTTTCGGAAGAACTAACCGTCAACCGGAGCAAATTTAATGGTGTTTCAAGAGGGATACTCCACCGCACGACCACCTTTCTTCGATGGGAATGACTTCACTTATTGGAAAGGTAGGATGCAATACTACCTTATGAATGATATTGAGAACTGGATTAGTGTCGCAGATGACTTCAAGGCACCCGTCGATGAAAGAGGAGAACAACACCGATGAGATCCTGGTCAAAGGAGGTGATGAAAAGGGCGCAATCCAATGCCAAGGCCACCACCACACTGCAGTGCGGGCTCTCAAAGGAGCAACTGAACAAGGTGGGGCCGTTCAAGAGCGCCAAGGAACTATGGGACAAACTGGTGGAATTGAACGAGGGGTCAAATGAGTCCAGAAGAGCCAAGAAGGACTTGTTAGTGGCCCAACTACAATCCCTATCCATGAAGAGCAATGAGACCGTCAGCCAGCTACATGGAAGGGTAAAGGAAGTGATCAATGAGCTCCATGTGATTGGAGAGAAGATCGAGAACCGGGACATCGTCAGTATGTTCTACAAGCCTTCCCGAGAACCACCTTGTGGGCATCCATGGTTGATGCTTATAAGGTATCAAGGGATTTGTCAATTGTTAAATTAGACGACCTTTTCTGTGAATTTGAGCTATACGAGCAAGCTAAAGTCTCGGCCAAAGAGAAAGGTATTGCCTTTGTTGCAGAAAATGAGAAGAAGAAGAGGAAGGAGAAGAAGAAGGTGGTTTACTCATCCTCATCAGATTCAGAGGAATCCAGCGCCTCCTTGGATAGCGATCAAGAGGCGTTCATGGTAAGAAAATTTCGTAGAGCTTTTAAAAGTTTGTCTAACAAGTCCTATGCTAGGAAAGGGTCTAAAGGTAAGGGTAAGGTCAAAGACATCATATGCTACAACTGCCACCAAGAGGGGTACATGAAGAACGAGTGCCCCCAATTGAAGAAAAGAGACGACAAGAAGGAGGAGAAGAAGAAGAGTGACAAGAAGAAGTCAAAGGGAAAGAAAAAGGGTGCCACCAACCTAAAGGTGACATGGGATGATCCATCATCCTCAGAGGAAGAAGAAGAGCAAGTCTCCCACTTCGCTCTTATGGCACAAGACCACTCAGATTCATCAGATGATGAACGAAGCTCAAGTAGTGAAGATGAGAGCTCATCCACTTCATCATCAGAGTCAGAAGCTTCGGTAAGTGAGGTATATCACTTACCCTCATCCACTTTAGTAAAGATCATCTCTAGCACTAACATGGACTTAGCTAAGGCTAGAAGTAAAATTAAGGATCTAAAAGAAGAAATTGTCATGCTTAGAGTAGAATCCACCAAACTTAAAGAAGTGCATGATAGTTCTACTTCTTCACATGCTTTACATCTTGAAACTGAAAATAGGGAACTAAGGAAATAAGTAGATGACCTCACAAAGACCCTTAGGAAATTCCAAGTAGGATCTAGTAACCTGGACATGATCATCAACAGTCAAAGGGCTGTGTATAACAAGGCCGGGTTGGGTTATAGACCTAAGACAAAGGAAGTGGCCTTTGTCTCACTTACCGGTAGGATTGGTGCATCTAGGAGACTAGGGGCTAGGGGAAACACAAAGAAGGCATGGATACCTAAGAGATTTCTAAATGATGCTTATGGATCAAAGATATGGGTACCAAAAGAGTATGTTTTTCATGTTGTTTAGGTAAAGGTGAAGGAGGCCTCAACTATGTGGATAGTAGATAGTGGATGCTCAAGACACATGACCGGGGATGTGAGCAAATTCACTACTATTAGCTACTTAAGAGAAGGGATGGTCTCCTTTGGGAATAGTGGAAAGTTGAAAATCATTGGTAGGGGCACAATTAAGGTATCTTCCACTATTTCTATACATAAGGTACTTCTAATCAAAGATATGAAGTTCAATTTATTAAGTGTTAGTCAATTATGTGATGCCGGCTTTAGAATTGAATTTCATGCTAGGAAATGTATAATAAGGCATAATGAATCAAATACTATCATATTAGAAGGGTTTAGAGAGACAAATTTATATTATCTTGATCTTACTTATGCTACTAACAATGTTGCTAAGTGTTTCATGTCCAAAGAAGAAGAAGGATGGTTGTGGCACCGGAGACTTGGACATGTCAACATGAGAAGCATTGCAAGAGTGGCCAAGAAAGAGTTGGTGAAGGGGCTACCAATGATCAAGTATGAGAAGACCAAATTGTGTGATGCATGCCAAGAGGGTAAGCAATCAAAATCATCACACAAAGGTAAAACCCTAACCACTACTTCTTTACCTTTAGAGCTTTTGCATATAGATCTTTTTGATTGTCATAGTACTCCCTCACTTGTGGGGAGTAAATATTGTCTAGTCATAGTAGATGATTTTTCTAGGTTTACATGGGTTTATTTTTTGAAACATAAGGATGATACCCTAGAGATCTTTATAGGATTTAGTAAAAGGGTTGAAAATGAAAAACATACCAAAATAAACCGAATTAGGAGTGACCACGGTGGGGAGTTCCAAAACGCAAGTTTCACACAATTTTGTGTTGAAAATGGATACAAGCATGAATTTTCATGCCCAAGGACTCCTCAACAAAATGGGGTAGTTGAGAGAAGGAACCGAGCCCTACAAGAAGCTGCTAGGACTATGCTTAATGCATATTCCCTTCCTAGCTACTTTTGGGCCGAAGCGGTTAACACCGCTTGCTATACTCAAAACCGGGTGTTGGTACATAGGTTCCTAGGGAAAACACCCTTTGAATTGTGGAATGGAAGGGTACCTCAAATCCACTATTTTAGGGTCTTTGGATGTAAAGTCTACATCTTAAATACCAAAGATGACCTAAGAAAATTTGAGTCAAAAGTCGATGAAGGAATTCTAGTAGGGTACTCATTGACTAGTAGGGGTTATAGAGTTTACAACAAGAGGACAAAAGTGATTAAAGAGTCCTCGAATGTTAAATTTGATGAAACAACTAGTACCTACCCTAGAAAAGCCTCAATTGATAAGGATATAGAAGAGGTCCAACCCTTTGCCCAAAGAATCCAAGACCTACATTTGGAGGGCAATGATCAAGGGGGAGTAAGAAGTACCCTAGAGGATGAGGAAGAAGGAGTAAATGAACCCATAACCTCTAGGCCCTTGAGACAACACCATGATCACCCTATTAACCAAATAGTTGGTGATGTAACTCAAGGAGTAAGGACTAGGTCCTATTTTAGGGATCAAACTAGTCAAATAGCTCTAATCTCCCAATTAGAACCCAAGACCATTGATGAAGCATTGGGAGATGCTGATTGGGTTTTAGCCATGCAAGAAGAGCTAAATCAATTTGAGAGAAGTGAAGTTTGGGAGTTAGTTGCTAGGCCCAATGATTGCACCATTGTAACCACAAGATGGGTTTTTAGGAACAAACTAGATGACCAAGGTAAAATCACTAGGAACAAGGCTAGATTGGTAGCTAGAGGGTTTAACCAAGTTGAGGGACTAGATTATGATGAGACTTATGCCCCCGTAGCTAGGTTAGAATCTATTAGAATTCTACTGGCCTATGCAGCTCACATGGGTTTCACACTCCACCAAATGGATGTGAAGTCGACATTTCTTAATGGGATCATTAAGGAAGAGGTCTATGTAGAGCCCCGAGTTTGAGGACCCTAACTATCCAAGACACATGTTCAAATTAAGAAAAGCCTTATATGGATTGAAACAAGCTCCCCGGGCTTGGTATGAAAGGCTTTCTTCATTTTTGGTGTCTAAGGGGTTTAGGAGAGGAACAATTTGTAGGATCGGGTCGACCGGCTAGAGGGGGGTGGATAGACGGTTTATGAAAAATAAGCACTAACACTCGTCTTTTAAAAAAAATAAACTTGGTTGCAACAGAGTCGTTGCTTCCAAGGCAGTTGATGCTCAAACAGAAACTCCTTAAGGCGGAGAAGCCTTTACAGTTGTAGCACAGAGAAAGCTTAGAGAGAAAGAGAGTTTACAACTCAATGACTTGCATTACCTCTAAATCTCTAAGCCTATTTATAGTACAGGATGGATAAAGCTTGACTTTTATCTTTTCCAACGTTTCTGCGTTTATCTTTTCCAACGTTTCTGCACAGCTTGACTTTTGATCCGATTAAAGTTTTAATTCCAACGTTTCTGCGCAGCTTGACTTTTTGAACGTTGCTTCTTTTGACCATCCGATTAATTGATAGCTGAACGTTTTAATTGATAGCTGAACGTTGCCATCCGAACGTTGCCGACCTGTAGCCATGCAAAAAAAACATTTTTTAATAAAATGAAAGTTTACTAAAAAAACTTTAATTAAATTGAAATTTTAATTAAAGTTTTAATATAATTAAAACTCCATTATTTTAATTGCAAGTCAGATGTTGACTTGATAAAAGTCAACTTAGTTGACTTTTCGTCAAACCGTCGATTGGGTGATTTCCGGCCAACCGGAGTCAGGTTCACCCGAACCCGACTCTGGCCTTTTGCCCCTCGAGCATACTTCCTCCCGGCTTTTCATCCCTCGGACGTCGCGCACGTCCTTCTCGTTCCACCGGCGTACTCTTCCGCAGCTTCCGCGTCCCTCGGATTGCACCGAGCCCGTCGGCTCGCTTTCCCGCGCAATCCTTCTCGTCTGCCACGTCTTACGCTCGACTTCCTCCGTACCTAAGCTCCTGCACACTTAGTAGAGGGATCAGTAAACCAACAAGACCCAACTAACTTGGTGGATCACATCAAAACTAACCGGGGCACCAACAATCTCCCCCTTTTTGATGTGTATCAATCCAAGTTCAATTAGGTTTAAACAAAAAATTAGGAATTTAGTAAAACTAAATTAAGCAGTTAAGCATGGGAAAAAAAATATTACAATCAATAACCACAACCTCCCCCTAAACTTAAGCTACTCTCCCCCTTTGATCACAGCAAAAATGGGGCACAAAAAATAGGGAAAGGAAAAAAATTATGATTAGATCTCAAGATTAATTTACTCTGTGTAGATCTAAAAAAAAATTGATTCTTGCAGAATAAATTAATTTTCTATTTTTAAAGTTAAAAGTTTACTTTTCAAATGAAAAATAATTCAAAATTTATCAAAAAAAATTTCCAAAAATTCACAGTAAACAAATAAGATACTCTTGTATCAAGTAAAAATAGAAATTGAATTTTGTAAGAAAGTCTAGGGAAATTTTTTTTTCAAAATGTGTTAATCTATTTCTAATTTTGCAAGCAGTAGTAGAAAACTAATTCAAAATTGATTTTGGTATCCAAAATAGATTTCTATCGACAGGATTAACTAAAAATTTGGATGGAATGTAATTCTTTGGCACCTTTTTAAATTGGCTTTTATGGTTTTTAAAATACCAATTCAACTTTTCAGGATAACTATTTTTCTTGTGTCGCAAACAGACAATATCACATTCTAATTTCTCAATTAAATTTTTTAGATCAATATTTTCATTTTTTAATTTAGAATTTTCTTTTTCTAATCTGCAATTAGATTTGAGCAAGGCTTTAACACCAGCATATAATTGATCATGAGGAAGAAAACAAACCTCACTTACCGGATCGCTTTCGAAAAGCGAGGTTCCTTCTTCATTGTCGCTTTCTGATGTCGCTCCCCCTTCAACACTGCTCCCCTCTTGATGACTTGCCATCAGCGCAAGTCCCGCGTACTCTTGAACTTCTAATTCGTTCGACGAGGTCTCGTCCCAGGTGGCCTTCAATGCCTTCTTTTTCTTTGGCTGGTTTTTGATTTTGGGACACTGATCTTTTAGATGTCCCTCCTCGTTGCAGTTGTAACATCGGACAGTTCGTTTCTTCGGAGACCGCCTTTTCTTCTGCATTCTCGAAAAGTTATTAGCTTTAAAAAAACTTTTAAACGAACTTACTATTTGCGTTATCTCGTCGTCCGTCGAGGATTCTGACTCCTTCTCCGTTCTCCTTGTGTTTAGGGCTAGATTCTTCGTCTTTCTAGATCCTGCCCACCGAGATTCGTGTAATTCGAAAATGGAAAACATTTCATCTAATGTACTTACCTCTAAATCTTTGGAGATGTAATAAGCGTCGACGATTGAGCTCCACTCCTGGGTCCTTGGGAAGGCGTTGAGGGCGTATCGAATGGAGTCGCGATTACTTACCGATTCGCCGAGTTGGGTGAGTCCAGAGATTAGCTCCTTTATTTTGGCATGAAGTTCAGCCACCGTTTCTCCTTCCTTCATTTGCAGGTTTATCAGCTGGTTCCGGAGGAGATCCTTTCTTGCTGATTTAGCTTCAGAGGTACCCTCATGAAGTTCTAGGAACTTCTCCCATAATTCTTTTGCGGAGTGGTAGTTGCCGATCCGGTTTACCTCTTGAGTAGGCAAGACTGTTAGGAGGTGGAACTCGGCCTTACCATTGGCAACAGATTCCGACTACTCCTTCTTATTTCACAAGCTTTCTTCTTTTCATCCCCATTCGCATCTTTAGGAACTGCAAAACCATATTTTATTGATAAAAGAATATCAAAATCTGTATGAAAAAATACCTCCATTTTTTTCTTCCAGACGGTGAAATCCCCTTCGAATTTAGGTGGATGAATGTGCGCGCCGGCCATCGTCTTGTTGCTTTCTCAGGCGATTAGTCCTTCAAAAGCGAACCCGCTCTGATACCACTTGTAGGATCGGGTCGACCGGCTAGAGGGGGGTGAATAGACGGTTTATGAAAAATAAGCACTAACACTCGTCTTTTAAAAAAAATAAACTTGGTTGCAACAGAGTCGTTGCTTCCAAGGCAGTTGATGCTCAAACAGAAACTCCTTAAGGCGGAGAAGCCTTTACAGTTGTAGCACAGAGAAAACTTAGAGAGAAAGAGAGTTTACAACTCAATGACTTGCATTACCTCTAAATCTCTAAGCCTATTTATAGTACAGGATGGATAAAGCTTGACTTTTATCTTTTCCAACGTTTCTGCGTTTATCTTTTCCAACGTTTATCTTTTCCAACGTTTCTGCGCAGCTTGACTTTTGATCCGATTAAAGTTTTAATTCCAACGTTTCTGCGCAGCTTGACTTTTTGAACGTTGCTTCTTTTGACCATCCGATTAATTGATAGCTGAACGTTTTAATTGATAGCTGAACGTTGCCATCCGAACGTTGCCGACCTGTAGCCATGCAAAAAAAAACATTTTTAATAAAATGAAAGTTTACTAAAAAAAACTTTAATTAAATTGAAATTTTAATTAAAGTTTTAATATAATTAAAACTCCATTATTTTAATTGCAAGTCAGATGTTGACTTGATAAAAGTCAACTTAGTTAACTTTTCGTCAAACCCTCGATTGGGTGATTTCCGGCCAACCGGAGTCAGGTTCACTCGAACCCGACTCTGGCCTTTTGCCCCTCGAGCATACTTCCTCCCGGCTTTTCGTCCCTCGGACGTCGCGCACGTCCTTCTCGTTCCACCGGCGTACTCTTCCGCAGCTTCCGCGTCCCTCGGATTGCACCGAGCCCGTCGGCTCGCTTTCCCGCGCAATCCTTCTCGTGTGCCACGTCTTACGCTCGACTTCCTCCGTACCTAAGCTCCTGCACACTTAGCAGAGGGATCAGTAAACCAACAGGACCCAACTAACTTGGTGGATCACATCAAAACTAACCGGGGCACCAACACAATTGACCCTACTTTGTTCCTAAAATCTAAGGATAAGGACATATTTGTTGCCCAAGTCTATGTAGACGATATCATTTTTGGGTCAACAAACAATGACTTTCTACAAGAATTCATCAAGTGTATGGAAGATGAATTTGAAATGAGCCTTGTAGGAGAGTTAACCTTCTTTTTAGGCCTTCAAGTTAAGCAAACTAATGAAGGTACACATGTTTTTCAAACCAAATATGCTAAGGAAATGTTAAAGAAATTTAGTTTAGAAAATGCTAAGGTAGCATCTATACCCATAGGAACCAATGTAAAAGTGGATAGTGACCTTGAAGGGAAAACGGTAGACTCTAAACAATATAGGAGCATGATTGGTAGCCTCCTATACCTAACCGCTAGTAGACCTGACATACTCTTTGCGGTAGGTATGTGTGCAAGGTACCAATCTTATGCCAAAGAGACCCATTTGGTTGTAGTTAAGATGATCCTAAGGTATGTCAAAAGTACCCTCAATGTCGGACTTTGGTATCCTAGAACCCCTAGTGTTGATCTAATTGGATACACCGACTCTGATTATGCGGGTTGTAAGCTAGATAGGAAGAGCACTAGTGGAGGGTGTCAATTCCTTGGGTCTTCCTTAGTTAGTTGGAGTAGTAGGAAACAACTATGTGTTGCCCTATCAACAACGGAAGCAGAATATGTGGCAATGGGTGGGTGTGTTTCCCAACTCCTTTGGATCATGCACACCTTAGAAGATTATGAGTTACATTACACAAAGGTCAAAGTCTTGTGTGATAATATAAGTACAATCAATTTGACCAAAAATCCGATTCACCATTCTAGGACAAAACACATTGAAGTGAAACATCACTTCATTAGAGACCATGTGGCAAGGGGAGACATAGAACTACACTATGTTGAATCAAAGTCAAACCTAGCCGACATCTTTACCAAGCCTCTTCCCGAATCGGAGTTTACATCCTTAAGAAGAGGCCTTGGAATGTGTTTTGTGGATGTTTAGGATGAACTTGGAGATATTAACTTTGTAAAAGGGTGCTTGATCCATTAGGGTGATACATTTGGCTCACGTGTGCTTGTGGCACATTGTTGAACCATTAGAAGTATCAAAATATGAAAACTAGACCAACTATGGGAAAGACAAATGTTTAATCAATGGACATTTTGCCCAAAGATCATAGTTGGACATTTTAAACCTTTGAAAACCATTTTATGCTTTACATGCTTTAACATACTTTTAAAAGTCATATGGTTGCAAAACTAGATTGTAACTTTGATACAAAATGCAGTGGTTTTCAAGGTTTTTGAATTTTTATCAAAAGTCATGCATGTTTGAAATTTTATATGGACTAATATTTTTCCCTGATAGAGTATATCATTTTAAACATGTCTGCAAAATTTTACAATTTTTGAAATTTTTTTGATTTTTCTGGAGGTTTCTGAAATTCGGCAGAAAACCTGAAAAATGAAACTGATAGCGTATCAGTCGACTGCCCCATGGGCAGTCGACTGGCACGTGTGTTTTTCAGCTACTGTGAGAAATTTCAGAAATCCATTATTCACACTTTTGATGCCCTAGGGTTGGGTTGCTTGAGGCAATCATTTTGATGGTGTCAAAGGGGGAGAATGGGTGGTTTATGTTAGAATTTTAACTTGAAATGGATGGTTTAAGGTTTTCCTTCTCACTTAAACCTTGAATGATTAAAAATGGGGAGAAGACATGGATTAAGGGGGAGGTTACCTCTTAGGTTCTGATATGTCTTACATTTTTAAGATTGTTGAGTGTTAAATGGAAACTTAACTTGGATTATGATTAGAATTGAAAATGGGGAGAAGACATAGGTTAAGGGGGAGATTACCTCTTAGGGTTACTATGTCTTATGTTTTTTCAATTGCTATCTTTTGCTATTGTTATTGTGGCTGTTATTTATCTCTAACTTAAACATATTGCCACACATCAAAAAAGGGGAGATTGTTGAGGCAATCGACCCTTAAATGATTGGAAGATCATGGTTTTGATGTGTGTGGTTGAATATGTTTAAGGTTGGAGTGTTATGTTGTATTTGATGTGTGTGATTGAGTTTGCAGGACTTAGAGAATCACACATGTTGGACATATCCGAGGGACGAGAGCCGAGGGAGGAGAGCTCCAAGGGCAAGCCGGGAAGTGGACTTCAAGGGCACACGTGAAGGGTGGCATGGAGGCAAGCCAAGGGAAGGCTTGTGTGCGCATCCGAGGGACGATAGCCAGAGGAAGAGAACTTCAAGAGGCAAGACAAGGGAGCAGACCTGAAGGCATACGTGAAGGAGAAGGTCCGGAGTGGCTGGAGCTGAGCTGAGAGGCAGGGCAGTCGACTGGCCATGGGGCAGTCGACTGCCAAAACCCACAGAAAGTTTTCGGCCTCGGACCAGTAGACTGCCCATGGGGCAGTCGACTGGTATACCCCGAAAACTAGCCGTTGGCTAACAATTAATGCTAGATCAGTCGACTGCCCTTGGGGTAGTCGACTGGTGTGGGACTGGACAGACTGCGAGTTTGTCCTGTTCACCTATAAAAGGAACACCTTTTTGCATGAGCACGGTACGGTTCCGTACAGTGTCAAAGTGTTGCTCGTCTGAAGATTATTTCATACTTCCTCTCTCATATTTCTTCATCCTGTAAAGAGGAAGATCGACTGTAAAGGTTTCTCCACCTCAAGGAGAGTTTTCGATAGTGAATGTGGTACTCGCGACGTGGATCCTTGGACTAGTCACCCATCTGGGTGGATACCAAGTAAAAATATTATTGTTAGCATTGTCTTGATTTCCTTTGCATATTATTTCCGCTGCGCTAACAATTCTGTAGAGATCAAACGACGATAAAGTGTTATTCACCCCCCCTCTAGCACGCCTAGACGATCCTTCAAACTTAACCAACCACACTCTCCCCCTTTGTCAAACACCGAAAAGGGTCTAGGAGGGTCGTTAAGTTTAAAAATAAATCCTCCCCCTCAATCCTAGGGGTTATCCCAAATTAACAAAGAGTATGAAAAATTTGAAGGCATATGAACAACATATGACAAATATAAAGCATGACAAAATAATCATATGTATCATATGAACATGGAGTAATCAATACGTATAGCAATGCATAATATAGCAAGACATACATGAAGATACCTAGCAATAAGCATAATATGGCAAGGCATAAATGAAGATATTTGTCATACGAACAATCATATGAACCAGCGATAAGCATAACAAAACAAGCCATACATGCAAATCATAATGTCAGATGCAATCACCGAATCAAGAAACAGTCAAATCATAGTCATACAGCCATAAAGTCAGACACTCAACACAGACAAATAGTCAAATGTAAGTCAAAGGCAAAGGCAAAGCATATCCATAATCAAGCGTCGGCGGGGGGGGGGGGGGGGGGTCATTGTCCTCCATCGGGTCATCAGTCGTGTCATCAGGAATGAGGGACCCCGGGGCAGTACTGCCGGAGGGCGCAGCTCCAGTAGATGAAGGCTGGTATGGATGACCAGCTGCCCAACTGCACCACTCCTCATGCCATGTCTCATGTCTGGAGCCGACCCCCGAGACGTCAGACTCGACTGCCAGCAGTCTGCGGTCGAAAGTCTGAAACACAGCCCGAATCTCCTCCTGCCAGAGCTCTCTCAAATGAAGATCATGATGGATGGTTCGATCCAGCTCTGAAATCTGCCAGCGTAGGTCTGGATCTGGCTCATAGTCATAGTCACCAGCAGCGGCGGGCGCCTCCTGATGTGCAGCGGAGCTGTGGGTACCTGTACGTGTGCGCCTCGAGGAAGCTCGCCAAGACCTCGCCCGTCCTTCCAGATAAGACTCTGATCATCCGGCCCAACAACAATACCAGATTTGGCAAACGCGCGTTTGCCCAACCGGCAATCCTGTCTAACCATGGGCACTGTCCTGCCCTTGGTCACGTCAACACCTACTGACATAAGCCAGTCAGTGATGACATGACCGAACGGCATATACACAGTGCGATGACTGGGCTCTCGAAAGGAAATAATCGACTGAAAGATGCTCTCCATAATGTCAAAGTCAAGGCGGTGATGCATGCCATAAAGCATCAGACAGTGATAAGGTCGGATCTCAGTTAAGGGTTTTGAGGTGATCGGCAAGATGCAGTTTGTGATTATCTTGAACAGAACGTAATCAGTAGGGGAAAGACGAAGAGCCGCAAAGGTCGGAAAGTCAGGCCCTAACTCATCAAGACCAGCTGGTCGAGGATGGCCAAAGAAGTGCTGATATATGGTGTCGGGGGTGACATCCGCAAAAGGAGGCAGTAAGGGGTCAGGAAGCTCTGGGTAGATGGAATAAAAATTAGGCGATCGACGCCCGCCCAGATACTCCGCCAAGATGTCGTACGAGAAGTCAAGATTTCTCTTGGCTACTCGGGTCGTGAAATCGAATCCCCCTTGAGGTCCTTGTTGCAAGTTATTGTAGAATTCGGACACGAGATCATAGTTAATTGTCCGCTCAAGGGAGAGGAGAAAGCCAAGGTTGTAGAAGGTAATTATCTCCATAATGGAGAGACAATGCTCAGACAGAAAGGGACCATCAATTGACTGGCAAGAAAGCAACTTGAAGGTTCGAGACTGGAATGCTTGCTCACAAGCAGCGTTAGGGAATCTGGAACTTGAAGAAGGCTGAGGCCTTCGTGAAGGGGCAGATGATGAAGGAGATGAGGGGTTTCGGTCGGCTAGGGCTTGGGAGTAAGGGAAAATGGGAGTTAATAGGTTGGTGGATATGTCCACCAACCGCAATTTAATGTGATCGAACGGATCACCGTTCGATCTGGGAGCGCCCAGACCGATCAGGAGCCATCCTGATCGATCTGGCATGGTCTTGATCAGTCAGGTGACCGATCAGGCAAGACCCTGATCGATCGGCTGATCGATCAGGGAGCGAACAGTGGGTTTGCGTGATATTTCGTGAGCCTCCTGATCGGTCGGTGGACCGATCACTACAGGGGGCCAGATCGGTCTATGGACCGATCCAGGCCAACACAGTGAGATTTTGAGATTCTCTCGTGAAAGAGCTGGATCGGTCCCTTGGATCGATCAGACATACTCCTGATTGGTCCGGTGACCGATCAGGCTCCCTGAATTTTCCTGATACGATCTGAAATTTCAGATTCAGACTCCCTATCGATTCCTGATAAGATCTGATGAATATTATCGATCTTGGAAGTGTTTCCATGACTATAATTGATCCCTGAACAAGGATCAAAAGACCTAATGGTTTTGACAAATCACTTTGCTCCACCCAAGTGGAGTCAAACTCAAACAATAAACATCCACTCAATTTCAAATAAGTTTGTATCGATATAAGGTCTCCAATCAAGTTTCCTTGATTAGAATGTCCAAGTATGATCATGGAGCCAAGTACACATGTGTTATGCATTGGTTTTCCCCATACTTGGTCAACTTAGTGATTATTGTCTCGTCAACCTAATTTCTCAAGGGATGCAATGACATTTCGAGAAATTAAGTTGATCCTAGCATCTCACCCCATTTCTAGCAAACAAAAACGTGTTGGTAAACCTTATAGTTTGTGTGAGATATCCCCAAGTTACCCAATTGTTGCCCAACAATTTTGAGATGATCATGAAGGGTTTTGAATGCATTTCACTCCTACGAAGCGCGACACATTTCCAACTCCCTTCGTAAGAAACTAAACTCATTCTCGGGGAGTGGTTTAGTGAAAATGTCCGCTAGGTTTGATTTGGACTCTACATGTGAGAGTACAATATCTCCTCTAGCAACATGATCTCTAATGAAGTGGTGACGCACTTCAATATGCTTTGTTCTAGAATGATGGACTGGATTCTTTGTTAGGTTAATTGTGCTAATGTTGTCACACAACACTTGCACACCCTTGTAGCTTAATCCATAGTCCTCTAGAGTATGAATCATCCACAACAATTGCGATACACTCTCTCCCATGGCGATATATTCTGCCTCGGTCATGGAGAGAGCAACACAATGTTACTTCCGACTTGACCAACTAACTAGAGATGAACCTCAGAATTGGCAACCCCCACTTGTGCTTTTCCGATCCAACTTGCATCCAGCATAGTCGGAATCGGTGTAGCCAATTAGGTCAAATGATTCAGTACAGGGGTACCAAAGACCGACTCTAATTGTGCCCTTCAGGTATCTCAAAATTCTTTTAATAACAATTAAATGAGATCTCTTGGCACAGACTTGATACCTAGCGCACATACCCACAGCAAAAAGTATATCAGATTGACTAGCTATGAGGTATAGCAAACTACCAAGCATGCTCCGGTATTGAGTTAGGTTAACAGGTTTACCACTCTCATCCTTGTCTAATTTTGTGTTTGTAGCCATGGGAGTGGTTACCTCTTTCGAATCACTCATGTTAAATTTTCGGAGCATCTCTTGAGTGTACTTCGATTGGTGCACATGGATTCCATCTCGAGTTTGTTTGATTTTGAGTCCAAGGAAGAAAGTCAACTCTCCCACTAGACTCATTTCAAATTCACTCTCCATGTGTCTGATAAACTCATTCAAATAGCCCTTATTGTTTGAGCCACAAATTATGTTATCGACATATACTTGGGCTACAAATATATTGTCACCATCTCTCCGTAGAAATAGTGTAGGGTCTATCTGTCTTCTCACAAAACCTTTTTCAATAAGAAATGTCGACAACCGCTCATACCAGGCTTGGGGTGCTTGTTTAAGGCCATAAAGTGACTTTTTGAGCTTGAACACGTGGTTTGGGAATTCGGTACTCTCAAACCCCGGAGGTTGTTCAACATAGACCTCTTCACTTATTAAACCATTTAGAAAGGCCGATTTTACATCCATTTGATATAGCTTGAAACCACGATGTGCTGCAAATGCAAGCATCAATCGAATGAACTCTAATCGTGCCACGAGAGCGTAGGTCTCATCATAATCAAGACCTTCAACTTGACTGTAGCCCTTGGCTACTAAGTGTGCCTTGTTTCTTATGATTTCTCCCTTATGGTTCAATTTATTTTTGAAGACCCATTTGGTTCCAATAATGGTGGTCTTCTTCGGTCTAGGGACTAAGTCTCAAACTTGACTTCTTTCGAATTGACCTAGTTCATCTTGCATGGCAATGATCTAATCGGGATCATTTAAAGCTTCGTCAATTTTTCTAGGTTCAATTTTGGAAATTAGGGCAACTTCATTAGCCTCATTCCTAAAGAATGATCTAGTCCTAACCCCATGGTGGATATCTCCAACAATTTGGTCTTAGGGATGACTAGAGGCTAACCTAGTTGTCCTTGGTGTTGGTGGTGCTTCTTGTATGGTATCACTAGACACAAGCTCAGCCTCAGGATTCGGCTGATCTATAAGTTGTCTAAGCTCACCGTCATCAAACTCATCACCACCATCTACAACATTTGGACTTTCATCCAAACCCAGTTGCCTGAGTTTGAATTGAGCTCCTTCAACATCTTCTGATTGATCATTTACTTTGGGAATTTCTTCAAAGACAACATTAGAAGACTCTTCAACCAATCTAGATTTCTTATTGTAGACTCTGTAAGCTTCGCTGACTAGGGAGTACCCGACCAGTATCCCTTCATCAGCTTTTGCTATGAACTTTCCAAGATGGTCCTTAGTGTTTAGAATGAACACCTTACAACCAAACACCCTAAGATGTTTAACCGTAGGTGGTTTTTCAAACCAAAGTTCATGAGGAGTCTTTCCTAGAAATCTGTGAATGAGGACTCGGTTTTGCACGTAGCAAGCTGTGTTTACAGCTTCGGCCCACAAGTACCCCGGTAATGAGTACTCATTGAGCATGCTTCAAGCAGCCTCTTGTAGGACTCGGTTCTTCCTCTCTACAACACCATTTTATTGTGGTGTTCTAGGAGTGGAGAACTCATGCCTATACCCTCTATCTTGACAAAACTCTAAAAACCTTTGATTTTGGAATTCACCTCCATGATCACTTCTTATTGTTTTAATTGTTGATGATTTTTCGTTTTCAACCCTTCTACAAAAGGAAATAAAAACATCTAAAGTTTGATCCTTATACTTTAGAAAATAGGTCCATGTATATCTAGTAAAATCATCAATGATAACAAAATAATATCTACTACCATTCAAGGATATGATTGTACTACAATCAAACAAGTCCATGTGAAGTAAATCCAATGCGGTAGAAGTACTTACAGTACTTTTACCTTTATGTGCAGATTTTGTTTGCTTACCCATTTGACATGTATCATAAAGTTTGTCCTCTTTATACTTGATGCTTGGTAAGCCACGTACTAGTCCCTTGTTGGCCAATTTCCGGATATTCTTCATGTTCACATGTGCTAGTCTCCGGTGCCAAAGGTTAGACTCATTTTCTCTTAACATGAAACACTTAACAAAAGCATTAGTAGCACTTTTAAATGAAACTTGGTAAATGTTATCTATCCTTGTGCCTACTAGTACTTGTTGGGATCGATACGCCTTGCTAGAGGGGGGTGAATAGCAATTTGTCGAACCCCTTTGTTCCTGCGTTGTTAGTAGCACAGCGGAATATACAAAAACAAAACAAAAACAACGCTAACAACCTGATTTAGTTGGTATCCACCCCGGCCGGGTGACTAATCCAACAATCCTTCGGCGGATCAAACCCCGGATAACCTCCGGCTAGAACTCGTCGCTCCTTGTGGGTGGAGAAACCTCGCCACAGCACCAAGGACACTTAGAGAACAAGGTAGACTACTATCTTGCCTTAGCCAAGCAAGATTCGTCAAGAAACCTAGCCCCAAAACGAGTCCCTTTAAATAGGACTCGGGCTAAGAACCACGCCACCAGTCGACTGCCCCAGGGCCAGTCGACTGGTACCACTAAAATCCGACCGTTACACCCCAACGTTCGAATTCTTAGCTGTTTCCAGACTTCACCAGTCGACTGGTACAGGACCAGTCGACTGGAGTCAGTCGACTGGAACCAATTCCAGTCGACTGGCAGTCGACTGGTCGACCTTCCTTGGGTCGACCCGATTCTCTGTGTGTTCTAGCAGTCGACTGCCTTCGGGCCAGTCGACTGCCCTGCCTACCAGCCTAGGGTTTAGCCTCCCTGAGTACATTTCACTCAACACTTGACCCCTAGGACTTCCCGAGTACATTCACACAGCACTCGTACCCTTATGACTCGACTGACTCCTCCTCCGCAGTCTCGACTGTTGCCTTCGCGCCCTCTTCATCTTCGGCCCTCGTCCCTCGGATGCGCACGCAAGCCTCCAGCTTGCATCCATGCCACCCTTCACGTACGCCTCGAAGTCCGCGCCCATCAGCTCATCGTCCCTGCACTCCATGGTCCCTCAGATGCGCACACCAACCTCCAGCTGGCCTCCATGCCATCCTTCACCGTACTGAGGCCATCCAGTCACGTCCATATGTGTACCTGTACAATCCTGTACACTCAACATACACATATCAAATATACAGGGTAAACCTAACTTAAACCCTTTGCCCAAACATCAAAACCCATGGTCACTCCGGACCATCCTAGGGCCGATTGCTCCAACAATCTCCCCCTTTTTGATGTTTGACAATTCGTTTAAGTTAGGGAAAGCAAGATAGTAGTAATAGAAAATACCATGCTAAAATAAATGCATATGCAATGCAAAAATGGATCCTATCCCAAGGCATCCTATACCTAACCCTCCGAGTTAGGAATTTTACACCTAAAATGGATCCTATCCCAAGGCATCCTACACCTAACCCTCCGAGTTAGGAATTTTACACCTAGCCCTCCAAGCTAGGAATTTCCAACCAAATTGGGCTTTTAAAAACTTCTCCCAAGCTCCCCCTGCATTGGACTTACAAAGGCTTTTTAAGAACCTCTCCAAGGTTCCCCTTACGCCACGAATGAAGCAACCATGCTCCCCCTTAATCTCAACTCCCCCTAAAACTAGGGTTTCTAGCAAAGGTATTGGTTTCCCACTTAAACATAATATTTCTCCCCCTTTGCCATACATCAAAAAGAACCCAATAATTATCCAATTATTTGTTCTTTAAATTCCCAATGACCCTAAACACAGTGTACTAGACCCCCATACACTTGTTCCTTGTCATTTGGACCTCAAACCAGCTGCTGATACCCAAATCAGCCTCTGGCAGTCGACTGCCAACAGTGGCAGTCGACTGATACTCTGAATATCAGTTTTCTGGCCGAATTTCAGAAACGCGCCAGAAATTCCACAAATTTCCAAAAATTTCCAAACTTCGTGGACAACTTTGTGGAACCTATACCTACTTGGGAAAAATACATCTACTCATGTATCTATCACCATTCCTAAGTTTGACACAAAACTCAAAAATTTTCTTATGAAAATTAAGGCAAATAGGAGACAACCTCCCCCTTAACCCATGCCTTCTCCCAATTTTCATTTTCAACGGGTTAAGTTCTACCCAACTTAACCTCCTAACACTAAGTTAGGTTCTTCCCAACCTAACACCCAAGTTCTTTTCCCTTTGAACACCATTAAAGGCTTGCTCCCCAAGCACCTTTATCCCTAGTGTCAATAAGAACTCAACAACATCAAAAAAACTTTAAAGTTTGCAAGCACACTTGCTAGGATATACCCTATCCTAGAAAAATATAATATCATGGAAATATCTAGTGTGCTTGTCTTTTGGTACACATCTAAGTTTCTTAAGGATTTTGCATTAAGTATCAACTTTCAAATTTGTTTCTAATTCCATGTGTTTGTCAAATCTACCCAGCATAATTCGACACATGGAATTGTCCTCAATGTTCCCTGTTTAACCTCTAAATCTTAGATACCCAGGGAACCTTATCAATCCTTCTTCATTTCCATAAAATCCAATAAATTCTTATCAAATCATGGGATAACACTTTATTCAAGAACTATGAAGTCATAACCAAGAATTTTAATCCTAAACCACATCCCATAACCAAATTTGCAATTTCTTATTGACCAAACTGCCCCTTTTGCAATTTCTCACAGACCAGTCGACTGCCCATATGGCAGTCGACTCTCAAATCGAACAGAGATCCCGGTCGACCTCCCAGTCGACCCCCAGTCGCCTGCCATCAGTCGACTGGTATCTGAGCCAGTCGACTGGTGGCTGAATTTCAGCCCTCTTTGGTGAATTTCAGAAATGTCGTAGAAATTCCAGAAAATTCGAAAAATCTTGAAATTTTGCGAGGATATTTGTGAAGCCAACATCTACTTGGGAAAAATACGTTTCCAAATAAATGTACTCCGGATCCCAAGATTGGCACAAAACTCTACTTTTTCCAAAGTGTATCAAATAAACTCATCCTAGAAGTTCTAATTCTCACTTCTCTTCAATGCATTCACTTCTCCTTGATCATAATTCTTTTCTACCACTGAAATACATGGTATTCCACCATTAAACCTCAATTTTGTGAAATATAGCTCCTTTTTCACCTTTTCTCCCTAAATTCTCCTTTTGATGTGCCAAAATCTAGGATTAGGACTTACCCAAGTCTCCGAACCATTTTTGGCACATTTCACCTAATTTCCTAAGGGAGAAACTTTTGAGATCCATTTACCATGGACCCCAAAGGCTCCTAGAGCTCCCCCTTGAGCTCTTAGCCTTAGCCACCTCCCTAGGTGACTCGATCCATACTAGGCCACACCGGTGTGCCACCGATGACTCTTGGCCTACAAAATTGGCCTTTTTAACCTTGGACACCTTGTCCTTGGTTAAGTCACCCTTTCTACCCTTGGATGGCATTCCCTTGCCATCCTTGGACCTTCCCTCCTTACTAAGATTGTATGTTTTCCCAACATACTTCTTTCCATTGCCCTTGGAGGTCTTAGATCGGTACCCCAATCCCGATCTATCATAGTTGGGTTTGATGCTACCCAACACCATGTCTAAGCCCTTAGACCCAACCGTGAATCTTTCTAGGACTTTTTCTAATGTATCAAGCCTTACCCTCAAGGCTTAATTTTCCCTCTCTAGACCTTTAATTTTGTAGTCCATATGCCCACTTTGAACATTCCTAGGACTACCCATTTTCTTAGGCATTTGTTTCCCTCCCTTGGGATTAATGCCTTTAGCCTTGGATATACAGGTCTTAGGCCTATCATGATGCATGCTTTTTCTAGAGTGGTGATCTACCTTGTTATCCTTATTCCTATCATTGTACTTAAATCCAAGGTTATGTACCATTAAGCAATTTTCATAATTTCTAGCATGCATGAATGAGTGATTTACATGATTTTTAGAATGCAAGGAAAAACTTGAAATTGAATTACATTTTGGCTTAAGGTTAGAAGTTACCTTCCTTACCTTTGGTGTTCCTCCTTGATGTGGGTTTCTTCTCTTCCTTCTTTCTTCTTTTTCCCATCTTCTTAGATGCTCCATTTTCTTGAGCTTTCCACTCATTGGGCATCTTGTGTGGTAGTGTCCTAGCTCTCCACACGTGAAGCATCTAATTTTCATTTTTCTCTCTTGGGCTCCTCCATTCCTACAATTCATGTTAGATTTTAATCGAATGGATCCGGGTTTAGAGAGTACTTCCTTTTTACCTTTTGGGCACTTATCCTTGTAGTGCCCCTTTTCATTGCAACCAAAGCATACAATATGATCTTTGTTCCTTGCTTTGGTGGAGGTTGAGACTTGGTTGATTACTTCTTCAACTTTTGACGATGTGGAGGCTTCCTCTTGATCATGTGTAGATGAGGGTCTCTCCTCCCCCTCAATCCTTGAACTCGATGCCTCTTCTTCTTCTCTTGAGGAGGTTGATGATCTTTCACTTAGCTCCTCCTCCTCACTTGAAGAAGTTGACACTTCTTCCTCCTCGTGAGCTATTGAGCCCATTTTTGTGGACTCTTGAGGTTGTGTAGGCTTCTCATGGATTTCTTTCAATTTTCTCCACAATTCATGGGCATTTTTGTACTCTCCTACACAACTCAAAATATTATTAGGTAAAAGATTCAACAAGATATTAATTACCTTCTCATTGGCTTTGGATTGATCTTGTTGTTCTTGAGTCCAATATCTTGGGCGGAGCTTCTTCCCATGCTTGTCTCTTGGAATTTCAAATGGTTCTTCAAGCACCATCATGCACTCCCACTCCATCATCATCCATGTCTCCATTCTTGACTTCCAACGCCCGAAGTCTTCATGGTCGTAGACCGGCGGAGTGTAGATGTTGTCCCCAAGTGGACCTTCACCTTTCATTTCCTCTAGCGGTTGCTCCCTCGGTGGTTAGTCCGATCAAGAGCGGTCCTTCGCTCTGATACCAATTGTTGGGATCGATACGCCTTGCTAGAGGGGGGTGAATAGCAATTTGTCGAACCCCTTTGTTCCTGCGTTGTTAGTAGCACAGCGGAATATACAAAAACAAAACAAAAACAACGCTAACAACCTGATTTAGTTGGTATCCACCCCGGCCGGGTGACTAATCCAACAATCCTTCGGCGGATCAAACCCCGGATAACCTCCGGCTAGAACTCGTCGCTCCTTGTGGGTGGAGAAACCTCGCCACAGCACCAAGGACACTTAGAGAACAAGGTAGACTACTATCTTGCCTTAGCCAAGCAAGATTCGTCAAGAAACCTAGCCCCAAAACGAGTCCCTTTAAATAGGACTCGGGCTAAGAACCACGCCACCAGTCGACTGCCCCAGGGCCAGTCGACTGGTACCACTAAAATCCGACCGTTACACCCCAACGTTCGAATTCTTAGCTGTTTCCAGACTTCACCAGTCGACTGGTACAGGACCAGTCGACTGGAGTCAGTCGACTGGAACCAATTCCAGTCGACTGGCAGTCGACTGGTCGACCTTCCTTGGGTCGACCCGATTCTCTGTGTGTTCTAGCAGTCGACTGCCTTCGGGCCAGTCGACTGCCCTGCCTACCAGCCTAGGGTTTAGCCTCCCTGAGTACATTTCACTCAACACTTGACCCCTAGGACTTCCCGAGTACATTCACACAGCACTCGTACCCTTATGACTCGACTGACTCCTCCTCCGCAGTCTCGACTGTTGCCTTCGCGCCCTCTTCATCTTCGGCCCTCGTCCCTCGGATGCGCACGCAAGCCTCCAGCTTGCATCCATGCCACCCTTCACGTACGCCTCGAAGTCCGCGCCCATCAGCTCATCGTCCCTGCACTCCATGGTCCCTCAGATGCGCACACCAACCTCCAGCTGGCCTCCATGCCATCCTTCACCGTACTGAGGCCATCCAGTCACGTCCATATGTGTACCTGTACAATCCTGTACACTCAACATACACATATCAAATATACAGGGTAAACCTAACTTAAACCCTTTGCCCAAACATCAAAACCCATGGTCACTCCGGACCATCCTAGGGCCGATTGCTCCAACAGTACTGTGTCAAATGTGTCATGTTGTCTAACTAGACATTGACTTGATTGGAAATCAATTGTGTAACCTGTATCACACAATTGACTGACACTTAGGAGATTAAATGTCATCCTCTTGACTAGAAGGACATTCTTAATCTTAAGACATTCGGATATTTGAATGTCTCCTATTTCTATGACCTTAAGACTACCATTGTTACCAAAGGAAACATTATCTCTACTTTTTTTTTGAAATGTAGTGAATAAGGATCTATCACCGGTCATGTGTTTGGAGCACCCACTATCAATGAACCAAGTTGATAGATGCTCCCCCTCAATCACAACTTACACAATTCGAAAAATAGAAGATTTAGGTACCCAAATCTTGGGACCTAAAGCACCTACTAAGCAAGACTTAGGCACCCATGCCTTGACTACTTTCCTTTGAACCCTAGGAGTCTTAAATTGTCTAACATCAGTCCTAGACATTAGTGACACAAATGATGGTTCTTTGGGTCGGTAACCAATACCGGCCCTATTGTAGTACTGCCCTTTGGGCATTCAAAATCATGTCTAGAGTCTTTGAGCTTGTTGAGAATTTCTCAAGAACACTCTTGAGTCTCTCAACTTCACTCTTCAAAGATTTGTTTTCATCCTCTAACATCTCAATATGCAAATCATCAACATCCTCATCCTTAGAGGATGTTAACTGTTCAACTTCAATTTTCAATGACTTAACCTTATTTTTTGAGTTTTTCAACAAATCCGTTAAGCATGCAATTGTTCTATAGCATTAATCGAGTTCGGGAGTGATTACCTCTTCATCATCCGAAGATGATGAAGCCGCGTTTGATGAGTCACTCGATTCATCACTACTTTCTTGATCTTCAAGTGCCATGAGTGCCACATGGCGTGTACTCTTTTCATCCTTCTCCTCTTCGGATGAACCTGAGAAGGATTCATCCCATGTGGCCTTCAAGGCCTTCTTCTTCTTCTTGGATTTATCCTTCTTCTTCTTGGATTTCTCCTCCTTCTTCTTTAGCTTTGGGCATTCACTCTTGAAGTGCCCTTTCTTGCTACACTCATAACAAGTAATGTTAGATTTATCAATCTTAACTTCACTAGGGTTACCTTTACCCTTGAAGCGCCGACTCTTCCTCATCATCCTCCTTACAAAATTTGCCATCTCGGAGGAAGAAGACCTGCTGCCATCCTCCTCGGATTCGGACTCAGACTCGGATGACGATGAAGATGAAGATGAAGAGACTTCCTTCTCCTTCTTCTTCTCCTTTTTCTTCTTGTTGGTCCTTTCCTCTGCAACTAAGGCAATCTCATTCTCCTTGGGGCCTTTGTTAGCCATCTCATGTAGCTCCATTTCACAAAATAAGTTATCTAACTTTACAATTGATAAATCCTTAGAAACTTTGTAGGCATCCACCATGGATGACCACAAAGCATTCCTTGGAAAAGCTTTTAACACATACCTTACAAGGTCGCGGTTCTCGACCTTTTCGTCAATATAATGAAGACCATTGAGGACTTCTTTGAACCGGCTATGAAGTTCACTCACCGTTTCACTCTCCTTCATGGAGAGGTTTTGTAGTTGGTTGAGGAACAAATCCCTCTTGGCAATTCTCGAGTCTCGGGTTCCCTCATGGAGTTCAATAAGTTTATTCCACAAATCTTTTGCACTTGTAAAGGGACCAACCTTGATGAGTTGGTCTTTGTTCATGCCACATTGCAAAGTCACCACCGCCTTCGCGTCGGCTTCACTTTTCCGGGTTTGCTCAGCCGTCCAACGCCAAGATTTTAATTTTTTTCCTTCATCATCCTTTGGAGGGGAAAAACCCTCCTTCACAGCGAACCAAGTGATGATGTCCATCTTTAGATAGTACTCCATCTTCGATCTCCAATATTGAAAATCTGTTCCATCGAAGAAGGGAGGTCGGGTGGTGCTAAAACCTTCTCTCAAGGCCATTGTCGTTGACTCTCGGATGTTAAGTCACTTGTACAGAGCCCCAAGCTCTGATACCATTTGTTGGAACTTGGATGGCTAGAGAGGGGGGGGGGTGAATGTAGTCAAACACCAAAAATCATTCGCTTTTATGAACTTCTGAACTTAGGGTTAGTAGCACAGCGGAAGCAATACAGCAAAAACAAAGTGCAGAAATGAAAGACAAACAAAAACGCTAACAAAGAGGATTTACAAGGTTCGGGAATAACTAGCCCCTACTCCTTGGCGTGCCCTTAAGGTGGGCGATCCCTTGATCGTCGGCAGATCAAGCCCCTGAAAATCCGGATAGAAAGCAACCTCCTTCACGGTGGAGTAACCTCTCCACAGCGTTTCAAGATGAATGAAGTATTAAGTACAGGAAACACAAGAAGAAATCTTACTGAGCACTTAGAACCTCAAGAACACAAGCAAACTTCTCATCGAGCTCCACTCAGCACAGATCTCACGCAAGAACTCCCTTCTTCGTGTCTTCTTGCTGATGGACTCACCAAGCTTCTTGTTTCTTCTTCCCAAGTGCTCAAGTAACAGCAAGTTGCTTCACAAACAATGGATCAACAGATCAGAGTAATCGCACAAGTAATGGAGCCAAGCTTTCGATCATGGAGAACTTCTGCTTCACCACTTCTCACCTCATCTCTTAACCTGCGCTGCCACATACGCTCCTCTGCAGCACCCAGCTGCTTATCTGAGACAACCCAGCTACCTTGACCTCTCCTGGACTCCCTGAGCTCTCCTCAGTCGTGCCCCAGTCAGCTTCCAATCGTCGCCAGCGTCCGTTACAACCTAAGATGGAAAACTGCCCAATCTGTCATAGCAAAAGCTTCAGTTTGACTCCCTTGAAGTAAACCTGAGTAACCTGCACACTTAGCAGCTCATTAGCTCAGCAAATCAATAGAGTATCAACAATCAGAAGTTAGGAGCAGAGATCAGTAGCAAATCAGCAGAGAAACAGACACAATCAGAGCTCTGACAGCGTTTTTGAATTAAAGCTGTCAGCTACTGATCGGTCACCGGACCGATCAGAGTGACTCCTGATCGGTCACCAGACCGATCAGGCTGGGTTCAGACCGATCAGGCTCCATCCTGATCGGTCCCCAACGCGTAATCAGGAATCGCGACTTCTCCAGGACTGATCACCAGACCGATTCGAAGTCGTGGATCGGTCACCAGACCGATCCACCTCTTTGTAGGGTGATTTCCCAGCTTCGCAGTCCAAACCTCCTGATCGGTCACCAGACCGATCAGGACATGCTCAGACCGATCAGGCTCCATCCTGATTGGTCATAGTGAGGAACTCGCGACATTTGATCGTTCACCAGAACGATCTGAATAGTAACCCTGATCGGTCACCAGACCGATCAGGAGCCGCACAGAAAGTTTTCCAAAACTCACTGTATGCTCCTTGATCGGTCACCAGACCGATCAGTAGGTTTTCCAAAGTCACCGTATGTTCCCTGATCGGTCACCAGACCGATCAGACATCGCTAGATCGGTCACCAGACCGATCCACGAGGGAACTCCGTGCCAACTTCCCTGATCGGTCACCAGACCGATCCAGGTTAGGCCAAACTCACTCTAAGTCAAGAGAACTGGCTCCCAGCCTCCCCTGACTCGTGCTCATTCCCTCGGACCAAGACTCCATGCCCAGCTTCACTCACCAGGACTTTAGTCAACCTGGCTTCACTCACCAGGACCCGTCTTCACTCACCGAGATTTCCAATCACCTAACCCTCCGAGTTAGGAATTTCCACACCTAGCCATCCAAGCTAGGACTTTTCACACCTAACCCTCCAAGTTAGGATTTTTCCACACCTAACCCTCCAAGTTAGGATTTTATCCACCTAGCCCTCCAAGCTAGGACTTTTCTACACCTAACCCTCCAGGTTAGGACTTTTCACACCTAGCCCTCCAAGCTAGGATTTTTCCCACACCTAACCCTTCAAGTTAGGATTTCATCCACCTAGCTTCTCAAGCTAGGACCTGACCCTCCAAGCCAGGCTTTCATCAAAACTAGTTCCACTAGGTATGCCTAGTCCACGACCAGGACTTAATCATAATCATCTCATCAACCTAAACTAAAATCGATGTCAACACCAAAACAACAATCAGGGTCAGACTGCATCAACAAACAAGGCATATCAAAACCTTAGGAAATCATTTCATGATAAAACCATTAGACCTAAGGATCAAGACATTAATCCAAAGAAAGAGAGACGCATGCCTAGAATGGGTAGGTCTAGGAATGTCCATGGTGGACATGTCGATTCTAGATTTAAGAACCTAAAAAGGAAAAATCAAGTTTTGAAGGCAAATCTTGAGAAATTGGAAAAAATCCTAGTTAGATTCACTATTGGATCTAAGGGTTTATGTATAGTGTTGGAGAGCCAAAAATCCAACAATGATAGATCGGGTTTGGGATACCGATCTAGGTTCTCCATGCTAAGGAAAAGTCATATGCAAGAGTGTTATATGACTATAGTAAGGAGAAGTCCAAGAATGGCAAGAGAGTGTCATTTTAGGGCAAAAAGACCTTAACTAATGATAAGGTGTTCAAAGTTAAAGGGAAGAAGTGCTTAACTGAGGACAAAGTGTCCAAGGTTATGAAAGATAAGTTTGAAGACCAAGAGTCACCGGAGGTACACCAGTGTAGCCTTGTGATTATAGATGAGTCACCTAGGGTAATGTTAAGAGCTCAAGGGAGAGCTCTAAGAGTCATGTTGGGACCCATGGCAAATGGATCTCAGGTGGTTTCTACTTGGGAGTCTAAATAGGCCATGAAGTGTGCCAAAGGATTTGGAGATGGACTTGAGTCTCAATCCTTGAGTTTTGGCACATTGGGAGTGTGTTTCATACATGAAAATATGACATTGGGGTCATATTGCATAAAAATTAGCTTTTGATGTGTAGATGTCATATAAACCAATGCTAGGGATGCATGTGATTTGATGTGGGTAGATACATCAAGAGGAAGCCAAAACTAAGACTTTAGATCAAGGTTCAATTGAACCATTTTGATAGTTTTGGGTTTTGTGTCAATTTTTGAATTGGAGATAGATATATTTTTGAATTTATTTTTCCTAAGTAGACACGGGTACCACAAACCTCTCCACAAAATTTGAAAATTTTTGAAGATTTATGGATTTATTGGTATATTTTTGAATTTGGGTCAGAAATACTAAAATAAGCTGATATCAGGGTATCAGTCGACTGGTGTAGAGGTCAGTCAACTGATAATTATGTAAGGTTGGTTTTCAACAAAGTCAGTCACCATATGAAGTTTTACAGCCAGCCAACTTCACTGACATATCTATATGTAGACTACCATATGAAGTTTTACAGCCAGTCACTCCAATGAACTAGTTCCCTTAACTAGCATTCATGTTTATCTCCGGACATCTCAATGTCACCAGCCAGTGAGAATCAGCTGATTAGAGAATAACCCATGCTAGTCTCAACAGAATTGATAGTGTCCGTATTTATCAATTCATCGACTAGGGACAATTTCAATCTTCACAATTGCACATGTAGAGATAATCACTAGTTGTGAATTCATCACAAATTCTCTCATGCTGTGAATTGTATTGCGGACATTCAGTAAATGAGTTTAAGATCTCAATCAAATACATAAATATGTATACTCAAATAGTGAATATTCATTTATTAAAATAAATGATTACAATCATAAGACGATTGCCTTAGGATATTTTTCTCATATCACTAACAAACTCCCACTTGGCCTAATGCCAATCGCTACGGTATCCAATACCACAGGCTCTAACATGACCCTCAAACTTGCTTTGAGGCAAGGCCTTAGTTAAAGGATCCGCTAAATTCCTTTCAGTGGGAATTTTCTCAATTTGTATATCATTCCTACTTATAATCTCTCTGATCAGATGATAGCGGCGAAACACATGTTTGGATCGCTGATGAGACCTTGGTTCCTTCGCTTGTGGAATAGCTCCATTGTTGTCGCAATAAACTGGTATTGCTTCATCAATGGTTGGAACCACACCAAGTTCTGAGACAAACTTCTTGATCCAGACTGCTTCCTTTGCTGCTTCCGAAGCTGCAATATATTCCGCTTCCGTGGTAGAATCCGCTACGGTGTCTTGCTTGGAACTCTTCCAACTTATTGTGCCTCCATTCAAAATAAATACGTATCCGGACTGAGATTTGGAGTCATCCTTATCTGTCTGGAAACTGGCATCTGTATACCCACGTATTACCATATCACCTTCTCCATATATTAGGAACACATCCTTAGTTCTTCTCAAGTACTTGAGGATTGTCTTGACAGCCGCCCAATGTTCCATTCCTGGATCCGACTGGTATCTGCTTGTGACGCTCAGAGCATACGATACATCGGGCCTAGTACATAACATAGCATGCATGATAGATCCTATCGCGGATGCATAAGGAATCTTATTCATGCAAATCCTCTCGTCTTCTGTGCGCGGACACATAGACTTCGAAAGGTTGATCTCATGCCTGATGGGAAGGTAACCTTTCTTGGATTCTGACATGCTAAACCTTTCTAGCACTCGGTCTATATATGTAGACTGCGAAAGACCAAGCAACCATTTTGATCTATCTCTATAGATTCTAATCCCAAGGATATAGGTTGCTTCTCCCAGGTCTTTCATGGAGAAAGTTTTAGACAACCAAATTTTAACTGACTGTAAGACTGATATATCGTTTCCTATAAGTAATATGTCATCGACATATAACACCAGGAATACGACTGCACTCCCACTAACCTTCTTGTACACACAAGGTTCGTCAGGATTTTGTGAGAAATCAAACTCTTTGTTTATCTCATCAAAACGGATGTTCCAGCTCCTGGATGCTTGCTTTAGTCCATATATGGATCGTCGAAGCTTGCATACTTTGGTTTTATTGACTGATGTGAAACCTTCAGGTTGTATCATGTATACATCCTCAAGCAGGTTTCCATTAAGGAAAGCTGTTTTCACATCCATTTGCCATATCTCATAATCATAATGAGCTGCTATGGCCAGGAGCATCCAAATGGATTTAAGCATAGATACTGGCGAATAGGTTTCGTCATAATCAATTCTTTGTTTCTGACGATATCCTTTTGCTACTAATCTAGCCTTAAAGGTAACAACATTACCTTCCATGTCGGTTTTCTTCTTGAAAACCCACTTGCACCCTATGGGCTTAATCCCTTCAGGTGGGTTAACCAAGTCCCATACTTGATTTTTGTACATGGAATCCATTTTCGACTTCATGGCTTCAAGTCATTTATCCCTTTCTGAATTTTTCAGAGCATCTTCATAACTGATAGGTTCGTCATCATTAATGAGTAACACGTCGTTCGATTCACTTATGAGAAATCCGTATCTCTCTGGAATATTGCATGTCCTATCAGACCTACGAAGAAATGGTGTTGTTTTAGGTTCAACTGATAGCTCATCATTATGAGTTATTGGTTGTGGGTCTAGACTAGGTGTCTCTATAATGTTTATTGGAGTTTCTTGAACTTCTTCAAGTTCAATGCTACTCCCACTGTTTTCTTGTAAAAGAAATTCTTTTTCTAGAAATACAGCATGCCTTGAAACAAACACCTTTTGTTCCAAGGGATGATAGAATTGGTAACCTTTCGTTTCCTTAGGGTATCCAATAAATAGACATTTATCAGACTTAGCATCCAATTTTTCTGATACAGTCCACTTTACATAAGCAGGACAACCCCATATCTTTAGGTGAGATAAATGAGGTTTCTTACTATTCCACGTCTCATATAGAGTAGTAGAGACTACCTTGGTCGGGACTCTGTTTAGTAAGTAAACAGCTGTCTTAAGCGCATAGCCCCAAAAGGATTTTGGAAGAGTTGCATGATTCATCATAGATCTAACCATGTCCATCAAGGTTCGGTTACGCCTCTCAGATACACTATTATGCTATGGTGTATATGGCGGAGTCCATTGAGACAATATCCCATTGTCCCTAAGATAATCTTGAAACTTTTGACTTAAGTATTCACCACCCTGATCGGATCGAAGTATCTTAATACTTTTGCCAAGCTGTTTCTCTACTTCACTTCTGAACTCTTTGAATTTCTCAAAAGCTTCAGATTTGTGTTTCATTAAGAACACATACCCGAATCGTGAGTAATCATCGATAAAGGTAATGAAGAAGCTATAGTCAAGACGACAATGCCACGTATAGGAGTCTATTTGATTATCTATTCGAGCACGTTTATTGCTAACTTCGATATTGAAAACGTCACCGGATAAATCTAACGTGTAGATACCATTGCATAAAGTTCCGGTCCCATAAAGAACACCATTTAAAGTTATGTAACAGCAATTGTTACTAAAAGTTAAATGATAACCTTTTTCATTCAAGCATGAAATAGATACAATGTTCTTTATTAACGAAGGAACAATTATCCAATTCTAAGACAAGTCCAGTAGGGAGCTTTAGCAAATATGTTCCGATGGCAATAGCAGCAATCTTTGCTCCATTTCCAACTCGCAAATTCGCTTCTCCCTTGACGAGTCTTCTTCTATTCCTTAGCCCGTGTATGTCATTACATATATGTGAACTTCACCTAGTATCAAGTACCCAGGTGTACAAGGAAATAGAGTGACATTCAATAACGAAGATGCCTGAAGAGGATGGGGCATCGGATGCCTTCTTCTTCAAGGACTCAAGATAAACCTTGCAGTTTCTTCGCCAGTTGCCCTCCTTGCCACAGTGATGGCAAGTGCCTTTTGGTGTCTTTTCAATCCTTTTGGCCTTAGTTAACTTATTGGTGTCCAAAATGGAATGCAAATTCAGAGAAGACATGATCAGGTGATTATCCTAGAAATACAAATTGAGATTATGTGATGAGAATGATAAAGAATGCATCAATATACATTAATTAAATCCTATTTATTTTTCGAATTGAATAACCTTTTTTATCAATTCGGGAGATCGTAGGAACATCTCCAAATAGGTTGATATCCAACCATAGATAAGAACAACCATGGATGGAGTCCATCAAGTTATTCTTAGCTATGAAGGTAGGTAATTATACCGATTACATATTACACATATATAACTATCACATTATGCTATCAACTAATTGAATGTTTGCATATATCATTGGGTTGTTAACTCATTAACAAGTATGCAACAATATACATAGCACCCAACTGCACCTCTCTTTACATCGACCTTGGCTATGGCACAACAAATCGATGCTCCAAGCTTAAGGCTGACCCATTAATCAAGAAATAGTTTTAATATGGTTGGAGCTCATTCAACCGTTTAGTCAGGCTTGGATGTGTCCAACAACCAAAACTAAGGATTGACCTCTGACTCCAACTATATTAATCATAAACTAATTCCATGGTTTGAACATGTTGAGGTTCAAGCCGGGCATGGATGTGTCCATCAACCCAAACGAGAAACAAAACTTCGATTCTAACCATATTAATGGAAGGTGTTGGCCTTAATATTTTGTAAGGGGTTTTGTGTCTCATCTTTTTCTTTTAAGCACATTTATGACATATATTTATGTCATGTACTAATGATTTCCTTAATAAAGTATGTATGTGTCTTAATTTATCAAGTCTCATTAATTGAATTAGGAACCGGATTTTCTAATTCTAATTTCATACTTTATTCAAGGAATTATTTTGGGAAACAATTTTCTAAATTATCATAATCAATTTCGGAAATAATATGTTTAAGACTTTGATTTCTCTAAATCAAATTTTATTAAATTAAGAGACAGATTCCCTTAATTCAACCACATATTATTTTCATGAAAATCTTATTTAAGGAATATACTCTATAGGAAACAATTTTTCTAATTAATTTTGGAGACAATAATATGTAAGAGCATCACCTCATAAATCAAATAAGGAAATTATCGTTTGAGAATCACCTCAAAAATTTCCAAGATTTGATCACATATTCTATTTATGGAAAATTAATATCAATAACTTAATTTGGACGGCTCCCCGAGGCTCAATCCAAAATAAGAATTTATTGATAATATAATTTGGACGGCTCCCCAAGGCTCAATCCAAATTAAACATTTGACAGTTTAAATTCAATTTAGGAAATTTAATTATAACAACTAACTTTAAATTGGACGGCTCCCCGAGGCTCAATCCAAAATAAAGAATTTTGTAAATAATTTAATTTCCAATTATGAACTTAAATACTAATTAATATTCCCATAATTTTGTCTAGACTTTCTTAAAAGAAAGTGCCCAAAATTGCGAGCTTTCCATAAATAGAAAGTTTCCAAAATTAAAAGGTTTTCAGAATAATTGTAAGTTTCTGGTACAAAGAAAACTTACGTTTTTCCAAAATTGGAAAATTTCCAAAATAGAAAATTTCCAAAATTAGAAAGTTTCCAAAATGGAAAGTTTTCACAATTATCATAAAATTTCAGAAACAGGGATATTTCAAAAGTTTGCGAAATTTCATGATGATTTCCAAACTTTGAAATTCCTAAATCGAAAATTTACCATAATTGGAAAGTTTCCATAATTGGAAAATTTTCCAAAATTGAGATCATGACAAAGTTTTCCACAAACCAATTATATGATTATGTCGAACACTAACCGGCTCTGATACCACTGTTGGGACCGGGTGCATGTTGACATGGATGCGGGTTCGTAATTTTAAAATTAATTACGTGCAGCGGAAGGTTTAGCATAAATAATTTCTCAAATTATTTAACCACACATCTAAGCATGCAACTTTATCTTGTGTAGACATGATCATATATTTAAAATTTTACAGAAACATAAACTAATTTACTTAATACCTCGCGTAACTCGAAGGAAGGGACGAGATTCAACCGTAAGCGTCCCTCGGAAGCTCCGCCTCTATTCGCGTCCACGCCGAGTATCTTCGGGATGACTTCGCAAAGCCACGAGTTTCGTGTTCTCGAGAACTACTAGATTCTCCGAGAACGCGACAAGAAAAACCAAGAGAGAAGTAATCACATCGGAAAAACTCACTACCAAGGTTGGCCGGAATCACAATTCCGGCGAGAAGGAGGAAGATGACTTGCGCCCAATCCCAAGGTGATAATGGCCGGAGAGGAAGATCGTCCCAACGGAAGAACTTTGTCGCCTCGGTGCTTCTCCTTGTGCTCACGGCAAAAAGAAGGGAGAAGAGCCTTGTGGCCGGCCAAGAGAAAGAAGGGAGGAGAGGGAGAGATCCCAGGCAAGAATACTTGGATTGATTTCCAAGCCTTGCCTTGGGTCCTTTATATAGTGGCCTCTCAACCGTCAAGTCTCTTTTTTCTTATGGAATAAATTTTCTATGACTTATTCCATCATGCCAAGTTTTATCATTTTTTAATTCATGATAAAAATCCGACCAAGTCTCCTTTTTTCTTATGGAATAAATTTTCTTATCATGGTAAATCAATCCATGATTGATTTTATAAAATAAAATAAATCAATCCATGGTTCATTTTAATTTCCCTGAAAAATAAACCAAACCTTGGTTTATTATATAAAAATTTATATCATCCATAATTTTATAAAACAAACCACACAATTGGTTTATTTTATAAATTGAACCAAAAACTTTTTCTCCCTTTGTTGTGGCCGACCAAGCAAAGAGTATGGAGACCCTCTTTGGCCGGCCCATCCAAGTCACGCCCCAATGAATTAAACTCATTTAATTCATCTATTAAGTCTTCAAAAGACTTAGCCATTTTACGCTTCCAATGCGTCTCTGATAAATTCAGATTCGACTTATCGTTTGGCTCAACCAAACCTAATCTCTCTTGATTGGAAAATCTAATTTTCAACTCATTTTAAATCCCTTGGATTACTCGTAGTGCGTGTGACTAAATAGGCTTTCGATTTATGTTGGCCATCTATAATTAACCAATTATAGAACGATCATGAGTGGCACCTAGTAGTACATCATGATCCCCAATTAATCGAAAGATCAACGGTTGACCTCAGAAACTATTCTGAAACCCTTCAGCAGCTATAATGAATCATGCCCCATTCCCTTCACCATCTTATACCCACTTGGTTCAGGACATGGTCTATGTGTGTCAGTCCCCACTAGGCTGACTACGTCACACCTAGCCCAAGTAACATTTTCTCGTCCTACGGATTCTAATTACTCTCATGTATTTAAGAGATTCATACTCTGAACATGTCATGCTCTGGCCAGAGGCTTCGAGTAACAATCCGACAATAGGCCTTGGGTATACATCTCCTCGCAAGGAGTGGTGAATCCTTTGTAGGCTGTTCAAACATCTTCGGGCACTTCGGCTTATACCCAATCATCCTGGGTCCACACCTCCTTGGAGATGCTTGCTTAAGATGTCAAAGTATAAGTCTCCATGACCAAGATGACTTGAACACCGCAAGTCAAAGCAACATCGCACTTAAGCTGCAGTAAGAACTTCACTGACATATCTATATGTAGACTACCATATGAAGTTTTACAGCCAATCACTCCAATGAACTAGTTCCCTTAACTAGCATTCATGTTTATCTCCGGACATCTCAATGTCACCAGCCAGTGAGAATCAGCTGATTAGAGAATAACCCATGCTAGTCTCAACAGAATTGATAATGTCCGTATTTATCAATTCATCGACTAGGGACAATTTCAATCTTCACAATTGCACATGTAGAGATAATCACTAGTTGTGAATTCATCACAAATTCTCTCATGCTGTGAATTGTATTGCGGACATTCAGTAAATGAGTTTAAGATCTCAATCAAATACATAAACATGTATACTCAAATAGTGAATATTCATTTATTAAAATAAATGATTACAATCATAAGGCAATTGCCTTAGGACATTTTTCTCATATCACTAACAGGTGCATCCGAGGGACCACAGACAAGGCTTCAACGATGAGTCAAGGGAAGCGTACTTCGAGGCATACGCGAAAGATGACATGTGGAGATGAGCCGCATGTTTGTATACATTCGAGGGACCAGAGCCAAAACGAAGAAGACTTGAAGGCAAGAGTCAAGGCTGCAAAGGAAGAGTCAAGTGAGTCGTGAGGATCCGAGTGCTGAGTAATCTGTACTCGGGAAGAGAAATCCTAGGTTTAGGGTTTGGGCAATCGACTACTGCTGGGAGCAATCGACTGGTAGAGCTCACAGAAAGAACAATTGACTGATCTTCTATGCAGTCGACTGGTGTCGGCTGGAATTCAAACTTTGGGTGTAACATTTGAATTCGGCTGGAGCAGTCGACTGGTGTTGGCACCAGTCGACTGGTAACGGCTAGTTCAACCACCAACTCTATTTAAGGGAGCTCGATTCGGCTAGCTACGATTGACGAAATTGGCTTTGGTAAAAGGTCAATTAGTAGTCTTGGTAGTCAGGGATTGTTGTGAGGTTATGGCGAGGATCCAACCTAGTCTGAACATATAGAGGATGCCCTCTTGCAAAAGGAGGTTGATGTTGAACCTCAACCCCACTAACATTTCATAGGTTGCTTGAAAGAGGGGGTTTGATCGAAAGTTTCATAACACCGGGGGCTCGGGCAATTCTTCTAGCAAGCGATCCGCCAGGACAGAGGAGGAACGAAATTCATGAAAACGTAGTGTAATTTCCATCCTTTTAAAAAGGAAGGGGCCTTGTCAAATAATGAAGCCTTTAGGCGGGTGATAGAGAGTATTTTAGCGTATTATTTTGGCACTTATACTTAGAATTTTCAGTCTCTCATATGCTTAATATTGTGTTTATATCATGTTTTATGAGTAGGATATATTTTTGGACTTAATTATAATTTTTTACAATTTGGATATTATTTCTCATATTTGAATTTGGTTTTGTAGGAAATTCAAAGATCCAAGGAGTAGGATCGAGTCGGATCAAACTTGGCCTAATTTGGAAGTGAAACGGAGGAGATCAAGCTGAATTAGTATAAATCGTCGATCTAGATCATGAGAGATCATGTTCCTTCACCCAGATCTAGCCATCTAGCCCTCCATCCAGATGTGAGGGAAATCAGACCCTTGATTGAGATCAAGAGGAGTTCATCCAATTCAATTTTGATTCAAGAGAGGAAGAGTTCAATTTGAAACCCAATTCATCTAACCCAATCAAGAGCCCTCTAATGGTTGCAATTAAGAACCCAAATCAATTCAATAGCCCATTCTTCAAGCCTAATTTTCAAAGCCCAAATGCAAGCCTCTTCTTCCTTAAGCGTTAAAGGTTCTAAACCCTTCATTCAGATCTGGAATGATCTGAACCATTGATAATCACTAAAAGAAGAAACAGATTAGATTGAAGATGAAAGATCAGATCTTCACTCTCATATATAAATGGATTAGATTGAACAAGAATCAAGGGTTAAGATCAATAAGGCATAAACAGATGGCTTAGATTCAGATCATCATCCCTCAACCAATCCAATGGTCAAAACTTCATCACAGGAATGAATAGCTAAAATCAAGATCCCTCATTACTTAAATCAAACAACCAGGATTAACTCCTCAACCAAAGGGACAACCCAGATTAGATCTTTCATTTCTCAACCGATCCAATGGCTGGGATCAAAAGGGACCAATCCAAAGGAGTGATCTCTTCACTCAAATCCAACAGTCGAGATCAATTTTCATCAAATGGATAGTTGAGATCTTGTCGTCTTTCTCCTCTTGTCTCCTCACTCACACGCACAGCAAAAAAAGACTCTCTCACGATGCTACAATAAACCTTAGCAGCATAACAACCCCTAACACAGCTAACTCTACTTCCTCACCTCCAGTCGACAGCGCTTCTTCCCAATTGCCAGCTGGCCTCTTCTCCACTCTCCTCCATCTCATCTTCTTCCCTCATGGGCGAGTTTCTGCCCTAGAGAGCGCCACTTCTCCCCCACTTCATCTTCTTCTCCCTCTCCCTCACATCTGGCCAGCGACATCTCTTCCCAACCGTCGGCCAACCATCGCTCTTCACCTCAACCTCTTCTCATCCACGCGCGGGTGACTGCCCTAGAAGCCCGATGCCACCTTCATCCACTTCTTCTTCTTTTCTTCTTCACCGCCAATGGCTTCTCTTCGCCGTTGGTGGTCGGCGGTCCTTCCCTCCTCTTCTCTGATCTCCAAAGCTTCTCTAAAGGTGATCGATAGAGTAGAGCAATAGAGTTGTTATTCTATTTATTGCATTAGGGTTTAATTGCTTTTATGTTTTCATATTTTGTTTGTTGTTTCTGTTGATGGTGTTATCCGTAGTGTAGAGTGACATTGCATTGTGAATTTATTGTTGATAGTTAGATAGGATTTTATTTACTGTACTAGATTTAGAGAACAAAACACAAACCCTCAGTTTTATATCCAAAAATCTAAAAGCAATAACAATCGATTTTATTGTTATCATCTTATCGTTACACTCGTTGGGAGATGATCCGAGTCAGCTCTATGCTACTTTAGTGTAGAGAAGGTTCAGTATTCTTAATTGTAATTTGAGATACATCTGTAGTACGACATATAGGTGCGATATCAAATTTTGATGTTGTTGTCGAGGAGTGTACAGTGTTTGATAACTTAGGATTATTTTTCTATTATTCACAAAAAATTGGAAAAATATTTAAGGCTTTATCCTATTATATCCATGTGCTTTATTTTGTGAGCTTCTTGTGCTTGGTGATTATATTTGTTTCAGTGTTTTAGGTGAACCAGGATATTATTTCAGTAGCCATGGATCAATATTTTTAGCAATTTGGAGGTGTTCATTGGGCCTATGATTCAGTTGTGTGCTATTGTCAGATGTGTGGAAGCCTAACTCATTCAATTTATCAGTGCTCCTAAAGAAAATGTTCTTCTGAGTGAGCCGCAGTGCATTCAACTTCAATATCAGGACGTGTATATACTAGTGGTTAGTACCTATACTCATGATTGGGAGCTTATTCAACTCAGTATTATCAACCCCAACATATTCCTGAATAGTTTGGGCAGCAACACATTATTTAGCTCCCTCTGGATCTAGAGGAGCGCATGCAACAACTCTTCTTGCAACAACAACAACAATTGATATTGTAACAATAAAAAACTAAAGCAACATTATAGAGTTTGCAAATATAGTTAAAACAATTGATGTCATCCACCCATGAGATGGTAGCATAGCGTTCCAGTCAGCTATCCTTAGAGATCGTTCCGACTGGTACCGACATGTTTGAGGAGATGGAGTGTAGAGATGGTGATTGAATTGTCTCAGATTTTACAGCTCTACAAGACTCTACCTGTGTGTGGTGATGATAAAGTTGTAGGTGATGCTAATTCTGTTGCTATGGACTGTAACACCCCACTAAAATTCCCTTCAATATTATCCCTAATATTGAGTAGGATTGCATGAATAATAGCCATATTGAGTATGATTCATGAATGATAGTTAGAGTTGTGGGAATTTTAGTGTAAGTGTTAATAGGCCTTATATGAGCTCTAAATGGTGGAAATTCCTAATGGGCCTTAAATAGCACTTCATTAATTATCCTAATAGGCCCCATGAGGATAAAAGAAATAACACATCATGTAATGGGCCTTACTTTAGATGGGCTTGCAAAAGAATAATAATAAAAAAATGTAATGATGTAGGTGCTAAGGATTGAACCTTGGACCTTAGAGATGTTGTAAGCCTTAAGAATGCATGTATAACTAATTCACCTAGCAAGGAGTGCTATTAGGAGGATAAAGGAAATTGTAGATAGATGTAAGGATAAGGGAAGTGAAGAGTCACCATGAGAGGAGGCACCATGCCCTTTCACTTGCCCCTTCACTTAGTATAAAGAGGTGGGATGAGAAGTGAAGAGGCTTAAGTTACTTTTCTCTTCTTCTCTTCCACCAAGGCCCTTCTTCTCCCCTCTCTTCTTCCTTCTTGGCCGAAAATCCCAAAGGGGTTTTTCTCTTGGAAAACTTCACAAGAGGTCTCCCTCTTGAAGATCCAAGTTCTTCTATAAGGCTACAAGGGCAAGGAGTACTCTAAAGTCAAGAAGGTTTCCTTTTGTTTCTCTATTTGAGGTTTATAACTGAGACAACAAGGGTAAGACTCCCCTCACCTGCAACATAATAGTTATATATGTTTTTGATTCATGTTCTTGTATGTTTTTGGCTATGTGTTGCAAAAATCGTGAAGGTTTCCCTATAGGCAAGTTTGGCCAACATGAGATTTAGGGCTTAGGTTTGTGTTTGATGCTATCTAATGACTCCAATGTTTTCTTGATGTTAAGTTATGAATTATGATGAAAAAAAAAGATGAAGCAAAAGACCCTTAAAGGTTTAGGCCAAGGCTCTCATGAAGCCATAGACTCTTTGGCCACAAGAAGATGTTTGAGTTCTTTTGACTAGCTAATTTTTTAATTCCTTGTTAATGGTTGTTTGAGGGTTATATATATATTTTTAGGCCATATTTCCCCTTTGAACACGTGGGGTTAATACCCTATATAAGGGTCAAAAAGAAAGAAAAAGAAGAGTTAAAGATGTCATGTTACTTACTAGTGCTTCCTAGTGTTAGAATATGTATTATATGTATGTTGTATGAACCAATTGCTCTTGTTTTTGTCATTTTCATGTTGATATGAACCTTAGAAATTTCTGATCAGTTTCTTAAATTGGGTTTTAGGATGGGTTAAGGTCACTACCTCACTTGATAATGCCCCTTTGTAGTAGGATACTCAATGTATGCATGTTGTATGAGTTGTGTGAGGTTGAGTTGTGTTTTTATGCCATGATAACCCTATCTAAATGTTTTGATCAGTAGAATATATGTGAATTAGGGTTGAATTAAAGGTATCCATGTTGCATTATGCCATGATAGATGGGAAGAAAAAAAAAGAAGAGTTAAAGATGCCATGTTACTTACTCATACTTCCTAGTGTTAGAATATGTATTATATGTATGTTGTATGAACCAATTGCTCTTGTTTTGGTCATTTTCATGTTGATATGAACCTTATAAATTTCTGATCAGTTTCTTAAATTGGGTTTTAGGATGGGTTAAGGTCACTACCTCACTTGATAATGCCCTTTGTAGTAGAATACTCAATGTATGCATGTTGTATGAGTTGTGTGAGATTGTGTTATATTTTTATGCCATGATAACCCTATCTAAATGTTTTGATCAGTAGAATATATGTGAATTAGGGTTGAATTAAAGGTATCCATGTTGCATTATGCTATGATAGATGGAAAGAAAAAAAAGAAGAGTTAAAGATGACATGTTACTTACTAATACTTCCTAGTGTTAGAATATGTATTATATGTATGTTGTATGAACCAATTGCTTTTATTTTTGTCATTTTCATATTGGTATGAACCTTAGAAGTTTTGATCAGTACCTTAAATTGGGTATTAAGATGGGTTAAGGTCACTACCTCACTTGATGATGTCTCTTGGTAGTAGGATATTCAATGTATGCATGTTGTATGAGTTGTGTGATGTTGGGTTGTGTTTTTATGCCATGATAACCCTATCTAAATGTTTTGACCAATAGAGTATATGTTGAATTAGGGTTGAACTAAAGGTATCCATGTTTCATTATGCCATGATAGATGAAAAGAAAAAAATGGAACAAGTTCCCTAGGTGTATTATTCTTAGTCTTAAATTGAACATTATGTGTTTTATGAATCATGAATGATAAGTTGGCATGTTATGAATTTCCTTATCATGAAATTATGTTTTCTCCATGCCATGTTCATGCTTGAAAGTTATGATGATATTTATGTTTTGAATGTATTCCCATGACATGTATGACATTATGAATAAAAGAATGTCTAAAGAGCAATTTCTAAGAAAAGAAAAGAAATGATGAACACTATGCTAAAGAGAAATTGATATGGAAATGAAAGGAATCATGTATATTATTTTACTTTATGTATTGGCTTGTACCGGATCTTGAAAAATGTCCAAGGGATGGGCACCTTAAGAACGCCCCGGTTTTGGACTACCGAAGCTGTCCCTAGGCTAGAGGTTGCTTAGTACCTTAGTAGGTCGGGATTAGCTACCTCGTACTCTACTAAGGGATGCGCGCAAATAATGAATGGGTACAAGCCAGGGATCCCAATGATGATGATATGTTAATGTTCAAGTATTATATTATATATATTTTTCAAAGAGCATCCTTAATGTTTATGCACATATTATGTTTAATGATATTGCATGTGCTATGTTTAATGTTTATGCACATGTTTATGTTTAATGATATTGCATATGCTATGTTGAATGTTTATGCACATGTTTAGGTTTAATGATATTGCATATGCTATGTTTAATGCTCATGCACGTGTTTATGCTTAATGATATTGTATATGCTATGTCTAATGTTTATGCACATGATTATATTTTAAAGATTATGCAAATGTTAAATGCTTTAAGTACTTACTCATGTCATATGTCCTTAATAACGACTCATATGCTTATGTTTTAAGTGTTTATGCTTATGTGCTTTAGATGCTTTAAATATTTATTCTTGTTATGTGTTTATGTCAAATGATGTAGATTTCTACTTATATGTAATGTACGGATTTTGTGAGTAAGCAAGGAGCTTACTAAGCATTTTATGCTTATAGTCTACCTTCTTATGTTGCAGATCAAACTAAAGGTTTCTAAAGAAGGGGAAGCAGCAGGAGGGCATGTGTGTGTGTGTGGCAGTGACTTAGCAGAACGATCCTACTGTTGTCTTACTCTTACTTATGGACTTAATGTTGCTACTTATAAACTGCATGTGTTAGTTCTTATGTTTATGCTTACTACTTGTTGGAATTGAAGTTATTTATGATATGCATGCTTAATGTAGAACTATATACTCACTTGTTAAATATGTCATGCTATGATTCACGTGCTTAATGTAGTTTAGTTAGAAAGAAAATTTATCCGGTTGCATATGTTCATGATTTAGTATTATTTCCGCTGCTATATTTACGCTTCATATGCAATAATGTATGAAAGAAAAAAAAAGTAACGCGACGCTCATGTAAGGGGCAGGCGTTATAGCTTGGTATCAGAGCAGTTGCCATCTCACTACACACACATCAAGCCTGCATCCTGCCGCTTCCAAGTAAGATCTTACCTTACATAATTTAAGTATGTTTGCTTTATGTTTTCTTATGATAGAAATGTTTCTAGACTAACCATACAAGTAGATGTGATACCCTATATGGTTCTAGAACGGCAAAGAATGTTTATGACTAAGTATGCAAATACAAAATTATGGAACCATGTTTTTACCTGGGAATAAAACTTAGGGTAGTACCTTACCTTACCTTATAATGAAAAAGATGATACAAATGCATGTATATACATGAAGATGATGAAAATGATAAATGATCTTATACTAGCTTATTTTTTTTATATAATATAAAAATAGCATGGCTAGAAGAAGTACTAGAATTAATGATACCGTACCTCAGCCTGACCTGACGCACCTAGTGACAGAGCTCCAGCGTCAGCTCACCGAGCAACAGCAGACCATCAACACCTTGATGAGTCAGCAAGCAAATACTACCATTCCATCTGCGAACCAGATGGTGACACATGTAGTGCCTCTGACTCCGCCAGCACCCCCGACAGGCCCTACCACCGGAATGCGACCGGAAGCTTACTTAATCCAGTGGCAAAGGCTGAAGCCGGAAACTTTTACGGGTGCTTGCGAACCGTGGGATGCCCAAGCCTGGTTCAAGACGGTGGAAAGTGTAGTGGAGCTGCTACACTGGCCTAAACATGAAAGATTAAGTGTGCATCTCTGCCTTTCTGGAGTTGCCAGAATGTGGTGGGAAAGGGGCAAGGACAAAAGACAAGTGAACTGAATGAAATGGACGAACTTCAAATCTGATGGAAATGGAGCTGATTCCACTTGACCTTATAGGGACGTCCATTTCATGACTTAGGCTTAAGTACTAAACGATCCAATAAATTGAATTTATTAGAGAGCCAAGAAGACAAGGGATGCATTGGGTATCTAGCACATGTGGTCCACACAAGTCGAGTAAAGGACCAAAAGCTAGAAGAGGTTAGAGTTGTATGCAACTACCCAGAGGTATTCCCCGATGAATTACCAGGGTTAGCCCCTGATAGGGAGATTGAATTTGAGATCGAACTGATTCCTGGCACTAACCCGATCTCTAAAGCACCTTACCGTATGGCGCCGGCTGAATTGAAAGAGCTTCAGGGACAACTACAGGAGTTACTCGACAAGGGACTTATTCGCCCTAGTCACTCTCCATGGGGAGCTCCAGTACTGTTTGTGAAGAAGGAAGATGGGTCTATGCGAATGTGCATAGATTACCGAGCGCTAAATAATGTGATGATCAAGAACAGGTATCCCCTCCTAAGGATAGATGACCTGTTCGACCAATTGAAGGGAGCCACCGTCTTATCTAAGATTAATCTGAGGTCTGGCTATCATCAAGTAAACGTGAAACAGGATGATATACCGAAGACGGCTTTCCGAACAAGATACGGGCATTATGAGTTCGTTGTTATGCCCTTCGGAGTGACGAATGCTCCTGCTATGTTTATGGACCTGATGAATCGGGTGTTCTCGGCATGCCTCGACAAATTTGTGATCGTCTCTATTCGAGAAATCAAGAAGCGCATGCCGAACACTTTAAGGTCATATTATTTGCAAGGACGGAGTCATGGTGGACCCGAAGAAAATCGAGGCCGTGAGTAACTGGGACAGGCCGAAGAATGCTAGCGAAGTCAGGAGTTTTCTCGGACTAGCGGGCTATTACCGGAAATTCATGGAAGACTTCTCCAGAATCGCAGCACCTATGACGGTTCTCACCAGGAAGAACCAGAAGTACGTATGGACGGAAGAATGTGAGAGGAGTTTCTTGGAGCTGAAAAGGAGACTTACAAGTGCTCCAAATCCTTACTCTTCCCGAAGATGACAACATGTACAGCGATGCCTCCAAAATGGGACTCGGAGCTGTACTTATGCAGAGTGGTAGAGTTATTGCCTATGCCTCTAGGCAACTCAAAGAACATGAAAAGAACTATCCCACTCACGATTTAGAGTTAGCAGTCGTGGTCTTTGCTCTAAAGGTATGGAGACACTATCTATATGGAGCATAGTGCAAGATATATACAGACCACCAGAGTCTGTGATATTTCTTCACTCAGAAGGACCTTAACATGCGACAACGCAGATGGCTCTAACTGGTAAAGGACTATGACTGCGAGATCTTTTATCATCCAGGCAAGGCGAACAAAGTGGCTGATGCACTCAGCAGGAAGTCCAGTGCCGCCTTGATGTCCTTATCAGTATTATCTTGACTACTAGAAAAGGAAATTGTGAACTACAGAATCGAGATTATTTCCGGACGACTTTCGACCATGGCAATCGTACCGGCGCTATTCGATGACATACTTGACAAGCAGAATAATGATTCAAGCCTCCAGAAGATCAAGCAGGATATTCTAGAAGGAAAAGGCGAGGGTTTTCATAGCGCCAATAATGGAGTAGTATACCTTAGGGATCGTCTATGTATCCCTAATGATCCGGAGCTACGCAAGAAGATAACTGGGGGAGTAATGAGATTTGCGAAGAAAGGAAAGCTAAGTCCGCGCTATGTGGGACCGTACAAGATCCTGAACAGAGTTGGCAAGATGGCTTACGAGCTCGAGCTACCTCAGGAGATGTCATTAATCCACAACGTGTTCCACGTATCGATGCTCAAGAAATGTATTCCCAATGCAGCTCAAGTGATGGAGCCGTAGGCTGTACAAATCCAGGAGGACCTAAGTTATGAAAGCAAACCCATACGGATCCTGGATCGAGATGTTAAGAGACTGAGGAACAAGGATGTACCCTTAGTCAAGGTCTTGTGGCAAAGTCAACAATCTGAAGAAGCTACCTGGGAACGCGAGGACGATATGATACAAAAGTTTCCGGAGCTATTTTAAGTTCGAGGATGAACTTTCTAGAAGGTATGGAGAATTGTAACACCCCACTAAAATTTCCTTCAATATTATCCCTAATATTGAGTAGGATTGCATGAATAATAGTCATATTGAGTATGATTCATGAATGATAGTTAGAGTTGTGGGAATTTTAGTGTAAGTGTTAATAGGCCTTATATGGGCTCTAAATGGTGGGAATTCCTAATGGGTCTTAAATAGCACTTCATTAGTTCTCCTAATGGGCCCCATGAGGATAAAAGAAATAACACATCATGTAATGGGTCTTACTTTAGATGGGCTTGCAAAAGAATAATAATAAAAAAAATGTAATGATGTAGGTGCCAAGGATTGAACCTTGGACCTTAGAGATGTTGTAAGTCTTAAGAATGCATGTGTAAACAATTCACCTAGCAAGGGAGTGCTATTAGGAGGATAAAGGAAATTGTAGATAGGTGTAAGGATAAGGGAAGTGAAGATTCACCATGAGAGGAGGCACCATGCCCTTTCACTTGCCCCCTTCACTTAGTATAAAGAGGTGGGATGAGAAGTGAAGAGACTTAAGTTACTTTTCTCTTCTTCTCTTCCACCAAGGCCCTTCCTCTCCCCTCTCTTCTTCCTTCTTGGCCGGATTTTCCTCTTGGAAAACTTCACAAGAGGTCTCCCTCTTGAAGATCCAAGTTCTTCTATAGGGCTACAAGGGCAAGGAGTACTCTAAAGTCAAGAAGGTTTCCTTTTGTTTCTCTATTTGAGGTTTATAACTGAGACAACAAGGGTAAGACTCCCCTCACCTGCAACATAATAGTTATATATGTTTTTGATTCATGTTCTTGTATGTTTTTGGCGATGTGTTGCAAAAATCGTGAAGGTTTCCCTATAGGCAAGTTTCGACCAACATGAGATTTAGGGCTTAGGTTTGTGTTTGATGCTATCTAATGACTCCAATGTTTTCTTGATGTTAAGTTATGAATTATGATGAAAAAAAAGATGAAGCAAAAGACCCTTAAAGGTTTAGGCCAAGGCTCTCATGAAGCCATAGACTCTTTGGCCACAAGAAGATGTTTGGGTTCTTTTGACTAGCTAATGTTTTAATTCCTTGTTAATGGTTGTTTGAGGGTTTAATATATATTTTTAGGCCATATTTCCCCTTTGAACACGTGGGGTTAATACCCTAAATAAGGGTCAAAAAGAAAGAAAAAGAAGAGTTAAAGATGTCATGTTACTTACTAGTGTTTCCTAGTGTTAGAATATGTATTATATGTATGTTGTATGAACCAATTGCTCTTGTTTTTGTCATTTTCATGTTGATATGAACCTTAGAAATTTCTGATCGGTTTCTTAAATTGGGTTTTAGGATGAGTTAAGGTCACTACCTCACTTGATAATGCCCCTTTGTAGTAGGATACTCAATGTATGCATGTTGTATGAGTTGTGTGAGGTTGTGTTGTGTTTTTATGCCATGATAACTCTATCTAAATCTTTTGATTAGTAGAATATATGTGAATTAGGGTTGAATTAAAGGTATTCATGTTGCATTATGCCATGATAGATGGGAAGAAAAAAAAGAAGAGTTAAAGATGTCATGTTACTTACTCATACTTCCTAGTGTTAGAATATGTATTATATGTATGTTGTATGAACCAATTGCTCTTATTTTTGTCATTTTCATGTTGATATGAACCTTAGAAATTTCTGATCAGTTTCTTAAATTGGGTTTTAGGATGGGTTAAGGTACTACCTCACTTGATAATGCCCCTTTGTAGTAGGATACTCAATGTATGCATGTTGTATGAGTTGTATGAGGTTGTGTTGTGTTTTTATGCCATGATAACCCAATCTAAATGTTTTGATCAGTAGAATATATGTGAATTAGGGTTGAATTAAAGGTATCCATGTTGCATTATGCCATGATAGATGGGAAGAAAAAAAAGAAGAGTTAAAGATGACATGTTACTTACTAATACTTCCTAGTGTTAGAATATGTATTATATGTATGTTGTATGAACCAATTGCTCTTGTTTTTGTCATTTTCATGTTGGTATGAATCTTAGAAGTTTATGATCAGTACCTTAAATTGGGTATTAAGATGGGTTATGGTCACTACTTCACTTGACGATGTCTCTTGGTACTAGGATATTCAATGTATGAATGTTGTATGAGTTGTGTGATGTTGGATTGTGTTTTTATGCCATGATAATCCTATCTAAATGTTTTGACCAGTAGAGTATATGTTGAATTAGGGTTGAACTAAAGGTATCCATGTTTCATTATGCCATGATAGATGAAAAGAAAAAAATGGAACAAGTTCCCTAGGTGTATTATTCTTAGTCTTAAATTGAACATTATGTGTTTTATGAATCATGAATGATAAGTTGGCATGTTATGAATTTCCTTACCATGAAATTATGTTTTCTCCATGCCATGTTCATGCTTGAAAGTTATGATGATATTTATGCTTTGAATGTATTCTCATGACATGTATGACATTATGAATAAAAGAATGTCTAAAGAGCAATTTCTAAGAAAAGAAAAGAAATGATGAACGCTATACTAAAGAGAAATTGCTATGGAAAGGAAAGGAATCATGTATACTATTTTACTTTATGTATTGGCTTGTACCGGATCTTGAAAAAGGTCCAAGGGATGGGCACCTTAAGAACGCCCCGGTTCTGGACTACCGAAGCTGTCCCTAGGCTAGAGGTTGCCTAGTACCTTAGTAGGTCGGGATTAGCAACCTCGTACTCTACTAAGCGATGCGCGTAAATGATGAATGGGTACAAGCCAGAGATCCCAATGATGATGATATGTTAATGTTCAAGTATTATATTATATATATTTTTCAAAGAGCATCCTTAATGTTTATGCACATATTATGTTTAATGATATTGCATGTGCTATGTTTAATGTTTATGCACATGTTTATGTTTAATGATATTGCATATGCTATGTTGAATGTTTATGCACATGTTTAGGTTTAATGATATTGCATATGCTATGTTTAATACTCATGCACGTGTTTATGCTTAATGATATTGTATATGCTATGTCTAATGTTTATGCACATGATTATGTTTTAAAGATTATGCAAATATTAAATGCTTTAAGTACTTACTCATGTCATATGTCCTTAATAACGACTCATATGCTTATGTTTTAAGTGTTTATGCTTATGTGCTTTAGATGCTTTAAATATTTATTCATGTTATATGTTTATGTAAAATGATGTAGATTTCTACTTATATGTGATGTACAGATTTTGTGAGTAAGCAAGGAGCTTACTAAGCATTTTATGCTTATAATCTACCTTCTTATGTTGCAGATCAAACTAAAGGTTTCTAAAGAAGGGGAAGCAGCAGGAGGGCATGTGTGTGTGTGTGGCAGTGACTTGGCAGAACGATCCTACTGTTGTCTTACTCTTACTTATGGACTTAATGTTGCTACTTATAAACTGCATGTGTTAGTTCTTATGTTTACGCTTACTACTTGTTGGAATTGAAGTTCTTTATGATATGCATGCTTAATGTAGAACTATATACTCACTTGTTAAATATGTCATGCTATGATTCACGTGCTTAAAGTAGTTTAGTTAGAAAGAAAATTTATCCAGTTGTATATGTTCATGATTTAGTATTATTTTCGCTGCTATATTTTCGCTTCATATGCAATAATGTACGAAAGAAAAAAAAAGTAACGCATCGCTCACGTAAGGGGCGGGCGTTACATGGACGATGCTTGTAAAATATTGGATGGAAAATCTTGATGTTGTAACTATTGATTATGAAGCTATTGAATTGTAGATTCTGCTATAGTTAATGAGGATGCAGATCAATGTGTGGAAGTGATTATTTCGAATATTATGGATGACGATATTGATGAGCTGATTCCCACTGGAGTGATGGATGCTGGCAACCACCAGACTGGACACTCTCATTTGTATTGATACCTCTAATATTCTTGCTGAAAAAGGCCACGAATTTTTATGCAATAGTCTAGCCCCCAGATTGGATATTGCAAATAAATCGTCTTTGACCACCAGAGGACCTTTGAGGAGGTGATGATGGAGAGAGCTCTACTTGACGATATCGATGACATGAAGAAGGCGCTCACCTCCATTCAAATCATTCCCTTTCCTGCGTAGATATTATTTTTAAACCACCTTTGGCCATCAGGATTCAAGGAAGTTTTCATGCTCTCATTTCCTTTTCTTTTTCTTTGTATATATGTTCTTTGTTTTGGTTTCTTTAGTTGTCTTGCTTGGATCGTCTAGTTTTGGTTTTGACCGATTGAATAAATTCCCTATGCAATTTCTCATATCATCTTAGAAGTGGTAAAAGTTAGTTAAATTTGACTGTCAATTTTTGAGATAGTTTAGATATAATTGCGTTTTGGTGATTGCATGTTGTTACTAGTGTGGTGATGGAATGTATTTTGATAGATTGAACATGATTATTTTATACCTAGTGGGGATTTTAGCCATTCTTATTTTTCTAGCTCATTATGTGTGGTTTGTATTCACAATGGACGATACTCTAGAACTTGCTTGCTCCTTCTTGAAACCACATTTAGCATGAGTTACTTGATTATGATGAATGCTATCTTATTTAATCCCCCCTAGTTCTTTGTGATACACACTTTGCTTGTAACATTCTTCCTATTCATACTTGGTTGATTCTATCTCTTCCCCCTCCCCCCAATCTTATGTGACTTATCTTACTATTCTTATGATGCTTGAGACATTAGGTTATTATCTTGTTGAGTTTATTGATCGAGACGGTCAAATTTTAAGTGTGAAGGAGGAGATGCATTATTTTGGAAGAGAAAGGGCTAAAGTTGAAATGTAACATGAGTGAGCCAGTAAAAATTGTTTAGAGAGATGCTTTGTATTGTTGACACACTTGTATTATATTGTTGAGAGAATTGTATTGTTAAGAGACTTTGTATTGATAGCATGTCATGTTGAAAAAAAAAAAGAAAAGGAAGAAAAGAAAAAAAGAATTATGTGTCCATGAATAAAAAAAAAGAAATAAAAAAAGGAAAACGAAAATTTTGACATGATGTGTAATTTTTATTAATTTGATTTGATAAGTGATAGTAGATTGTGATGTGCTCTTATTAGAGGACTATTTAGAGCTTAGAGTGTATGTGGATAGGTATAAAGAAAAGCGAAATAGTGATGTATTTGTAGGATCGATGTCATCGATAGAGGGGGGGTGAATATCGATTTACGTTTTTTCAAAATCTCATTGATTGTTCATTTAACTTTCTATCAGAGTTGTTAGTACATAGTGAAAATAATTAAAGAAAATAAAAAACATAACAATAAAGGACACGCGAGATTTATTTACTGGATTCCCTATCCCCAGGATCAGTATGTCCAAAGCCTATATACTCAGCGTGAGTCTACTAATGGTCTCCTATTCGAGAACTTTACAAAGGCGGAGAAATGTGAGGATCGATAGCTCGGCTAGAGGGGGGGTGAATAGCTCTTTCCGGTTTTTCTCTACAATAGGGTTAGCATAATACAAAATATAATGGAAATGTAAGATCCAATGCTAACTCACAGTACTTTTACTTGGTATCCATCCAACGGGTGACTAATCCAAGGATCCACGCAGTTGCACACTCTCCACTATGAAACCCTCATTCAAAGGTGGAGAAACCTTTATACACGTTGTCTTCTTCCTCTTTACAAGATCACGATGAAGGCTAGAGGAAGAGTAGATCAAATGGAGCACTAGCAGCACTTCGGTACAGTGGAGAACAGTACCTTCCTCGTGCCAAGAAGTCTCCTTTAAATAAGAGAACAAGATAGCTTAACAAACTGTCCAGACCCGCACCAGTCGACTGCCCCTTTGGCAGTCGACTGGTCTAGCTTTAAATGCTAGCCAACGGCTAGTTTTTCGGGATTACCAGTCGACTGCCCCTGGGGTAGTCGACTTGTCCGAGGCTGTAAACTCTCTGTGAGTTTTGGCAGTCGACTGCCCTCTGGCCAGTCGACTGCCCTGCCTCTCAACTCACTTACAACCTCTCCAAACACTCTCCTTCACGTATGTCTTCAGGTATGCTCCCTTGGCTCGCCCCTTGAAGTCATCTTCCTCTGGCTATCGTCCCTCAGATGCGCACACAAGCCTTCCCTTGGCTTGCCTGCATGCCACCCTTCACGTGTGCCCTTAAAGTCCACTTCCCGGCTTGCCCTTGGAGCTCTCCTCCCTCAGCTCTCGTCCCTCGGATATGTTCTCCATGTGTGATTCTCCAAGTCCTGCAAACTCAATCACACATATCAAATATAATATAACATCCTAACCTTAAACTTATTGGCACACACATCAAAACCATGATCTTCCCGATTATTCTTGGGACGATTGCCTCAACAATCTCCCCCTTTTTGATGTGTGACAATATGTTTAAGTTAGGGAATAAATAATAACCAGTCAACAGTAAATAGGAGTTGAAAAACAAGGCATAATAAAAGCAAAAGGAACCTCCCCCTTAACCCATGTCTCTTCCCATTTTCAATTCGTCCTCATAATCCAAGATTAAGTCAAAATTTAACTTAAACCACCTAATTTAAGCTAAAAATCTTACTTAAACTACCCATTCTCCCCCTTTGACACCATCAAAAATGATTGCCTACAGCAATATTAACCTATGACATCAAATGAGGGAATAACTCATTTCTGAAAAAAATTTCAGAAATTGAAAACAGGCGTGCCAATCGACTGCCCCAAGGGGCAGTCCACTGATACTATCTTAGTCTGAAGTTTCAGCTTTTGAGCCGAATTTCAGAAACCCTCAAAAAAATTTCAAAAAATTTCAAAAATTGTAAAACTTTACAAACATGTTTCATGTAAGATACTCTATCAGGGAAAAATATCATTTTGTGAAAAATTTCAAACATGCTTGACTTTTGACTAAAGTCTCAAAATCCTTGAAAACACTAATTTTGTATCAACTTTCCAATCCAATTATGAACTTATACATGTTCCAAGGTCATGCCAACATAAATAAAACATGAAATGGTTTTCTAATATTTAAAATATCCAACCATGATCTTTGAGCAAGGTGTCCATTAATTAAACACATACCTTCCCCATGGTTGGCCTATTTTCAATGATTTTGATACTTTTAATGATTCAACACTATGCCACAAGCACAAGTGAACCAATTGTATCATCCTAACATCCCATATCTAAGAATACAATCATAAACTAAGTAATATGAGATGTTTTCAAGATAAGCTTTATTTTGCCCAATTCATCATGAATTTCTACTATGGGCTACAAACTCCCCCTCAATGTCTCAAGTCAACCAATTTCAAAATTTTGAAATTCTAATACCATGGTTGACTTTTCCCAAATCCTCTAACTCTTGAGGATTGATTTTGGTACCCAATAGTAATGTTTCCTAATTGGATTAACCAAGTACTCCTTAGGGATCCATTTCTTACTTAGGGTCTTGGTCTTTGATTGTTCTCTAGCAATTAGGCAATGATATGTTCTTCCATTGCTAGACTTCCCAAAACCCAATCCCTCTTTCCTAAAGCTTGCTCTTTGGCTCCCAATGATCATATCTAATGTTTTCGAGCCAACTTCAAACTTCCTAAGTGCTTGGGTAAGACTATCTACCTTTTCCCTTAAATCCTTATTTTCTTCTTCTAAACATGGGTCATTTGAGATAGAAGAAGAGACATGCTCATTGTCCTTAATTTCCATTGATACTAATTTATCCTTTAACATGCAATTTCCCCTTTTTAGGCACTTAATCTTCTTTTTAGCATCAACTAAGTCATCACTAGTACTAGAAATAATTTTAACAAGAATAGAAGTGGGTAAGTTATGTACCTCACTTACCGAGAAGTCCGATTCCGAGGTGGAGCCTCCCCCTTCACTAGAGCTCCCTTCATCTTCACTTGAGCTTTTCTCCTCTTCAAACTCGGATGTCGTGGAGACAACGTCATCAATTCCCATTAGTGCAAAATGGGAAACAAAATGCTCCTCCTCCTCCGATGAAGATGGATCATCCCATGTAGCCTTCAAGTTTTGCACCTTCTTCTCCTTCTCTTTTGATTTCTTCTTTTCTTCTTTCTTCTTTCCTTCCTTCTTTTTCAAGAGAAGACACTCATCTCTCATGTGTCCTTCTCCTTGGTAATTGTAGCAAATAATCTTCCTTGATTTACTTTTGCTCCTTGATTCTTTCCTACCATGAGACTTGTTAGTAGAAAATTGTTTAAATGCTTTTCTTACCTTTCTTACCATGTAGGCTTCCGCATCACTATCCATGGAAGCGCTCGATTCCTCCGAATCGGATGATGAGATCTCCTTCTTCTTACCTTCCACAAGGGCTATACTCTTCAGCTTGTAGTATGACTCTTCAATTGTTCCTCCAACTCGAGTCTCATGAAGCTCCATGGTTGAGAAAAATTCCTTTAGAGACGTTTTCTCTAGATCCTTAGAGATGTAGTACGAGTCCACCATTGAGCTCTAAGTTAACGTTCTTGGGAAGGCATTTAGGGCTTTCATCACAATGTCTTGGTTGGATAATTGTTCCCCTACACTTGTTAGCCCAATAAGAATTTCTTTAAATCTAGCATGTAAGCTTGTTACCTTCTCCCTTTTGTCAAACTTGATATTATTGAGTTGGGACCGAAGAAGATCTCTTTTTGCCATCTTCGCCTCCGAGGTGCCTTCATGAAGTTCCACTAATTTGTCCCATAAATCCTTGACACTTGAGTAATTCCCAATTCTTGTTACTTCTTGTTGAGGAAGCACACTAAGTAGATGATGCAAGGCTTTCGAATTTGCCAAGTGATTATCTTTTTGCTTCTTGCTCCACCTTACTTTCTCAAGAAGCTTGTTTTCTTGATCTCTAGGTATCTCAAAACTATTTTCCATGATTAGGATAATATCAAAATCGGTGTTGAAAAATACCTCCATTCTTTTTTTCCACCATGAAAATTCCCCCTCGAATTTTGGCGGTTGAATGTGTGAGCCGGCCATTTCAATGATTGCTCTTCTTGGCGGTTAGTCCGTTGAAGGCATCCTTGCGCTCTGATACCACTTGTGAGGATCGATGGCTCGGCTAAAGGGGGTGAATAGCTCTTTCTGGTTTTTCTCTACAATAGGGTTAGCACAATACAAAATATAATGGAAATGTAAGATCCAATGCTAACTCACAGTACTTTTACTTGGTATCCACCCAACGGGTGACTAATTCAAGGATCCACGCAGTTGCACACTCTCCACTATGAAACCTTCCTTCAAAGGTGGAGAAACCTTTACACACGTTGTCTTCTTCCTCTTTACAAGATCACGATGAAGGCTAGAGGAAGAGTAGATCAAATGGAGCACTAGCAGCACTTCGGTACAGTGGAGAACAGTACCTTCCTCGTGCCAAGAAGTCTCCTTTAAATAAGAGAACAAGACAGCTTAACAAACTATCCAGACCCGCACCAGTCGACTGCCCCTGGGCAGTCAACTGGTCCGAGGATGTAAACTCTTTGCGAGTTTTGGCAGTCGACTGCCCTCTGGCCAGTCGACTGCCCTGCCTCTCAACTCACTTACAACCTCTCCAAACACTCTCCTTCACGTATGCCTTCAGGTATGCTCCCTTGGCTCGCCCCTTGAAGTCATCTTCCTCTGGCTATCATCCCTCGGATGCGCACACAAGCCTTCCCTTGGCTTGCCTCCATGCCACCCTTCACGTGTGCCCTTGAAGTCCACTTCCCGGCTTGACCTTGGAGCTCTCCTCCCTTGGCTCTCGTCCCTCGGATATGTTCTCCATGTGTGATTCTCCAAGTCCTGCAAACTCAATCACACATATCAAATACAACATAACACCCTAACCTTAAACTTATTGGCACACACATCAAAACCATGATCTTCCCGATCATTCTTAGGCCGATTGCCTCATCAAGAAACTCATCTTAAAGTTTAATAAGTACAAGAAAAAGTAAATGAAATAGTGATTACAAGAATAATAATCAAACCGAAAGACGATGAAGATCTTGGTCAATTTGGAAATCCGAAGCACAACGCACTTCCTCCTGGAGCCTCCTTAGTCGCAAAGCTTCGTTATAACACTTTTCTTTCATAAACAGAGAGTAGTAGGATGATGAAAGTGATGCATTGAATGTACTGCTCAAACCCCTTTATATATGGGTCACTCGGACACCCGTGTAGCCTTCTTAGGCACCCCAAGTTGACGCTTATTTGATCTGGGTTCGTCTAGCCTTATCCCCATGGATAACCTGTGGACTTGGTCTCGAACGCCCGAGACCATGGGGGCGCCTGGGACATAGGGGCACTTGAGTGAGTCTTGGGCGCCCGGATGATCCGGGCACTCGGGCGGCCGGGTTCTCCCGGGCACTTGGAAGTAGTCCTAGGCTGCAGTTTGCTTCCTACTTTGCTTTTGCTCTCCTTTCTTGCCTCCAGCTTCATATTCCTACAAGACAAGCAAACACAAAGCAAGCAAACATCATAAGCCCAACTTTTGTAAGTCTACCTAACCTACTAGGCTTTGCTTGGAGTCAACTCTCCAAGACTTTACTACTTAAGGTCAACTCCTTAGGGTTTCCCACTGCCTAGCTTCACTCACTAGGACTTTTACCTTTCCTGGCTTCACTCACCAGGACTTTTACCCAACAACACTCACTAGGATTTCATGCTCATCTCGCGGTCAGGTCTTCACACCCAGCTTCACCCACTAGGACTTCGTCCACCCAGCTTCACTCAGTAGGACTTTGCTTCACTCATAAGGATTTCATGTCTGATCCTCGACCAGGACTTCTGTGCCCAACCCTTGACCAGGTCTTCATGCCCAATTTCTCAAACCAGGACTTCGGTGCCCAACCCTCGACCAGGTCTTTATGCCCAATTCCCCGAACCAGGACTTCGTGCCTAGCTTCACTCGCCAGGTCTTCGGTGCCTTGACAAGGCTTCTTTGTTAGTCATCTGATCCTGACTAGATTTCTCTCTGTCAAACATCAAGTCCTATTTGGCATAGTCCTTTGGTCTCTCTGACCAAATCTAGGTTTAGTCACTCTACCAACTATCAAGTCCTGTTTGGCTTAACCCTTGGTCAAACTGACCAGCCCTGAGTTCTTTGCTAATCACTTTGTCAAACATTACGTCATGTTTGGCTAACCCTTTGGTCATGCTGATTAGACTTGGGTTTACCCTGCCAAACATTTAGTCATGTCTGGCTTAATCTTTGGTCAGACTGACTAGACCTTGGTATATTATCAAACATCGAAACCCTAGAGTTTGGCTGTTCTCGTCTGATGCTTTTTGCACCAACAATCTCTCATTTTTTGATGTTTGACAATAATCGTAAGTTAGGTTTAGGTCTAAAGGTTTTAGGTCAATACTTGAGAGACACACCAGATATCTAACTTAAGGAACTCTCTCTCTCTTTGAGACACATCAAAAAAATAAGCCAAAAAATGTTAAATATAAGATTTTCACCAACAATGTGATTTTTGAAAATACTTAGAGTTTCTAATAAGAAGTATGATATTCAAAAACCTTTTTATGTGCTTAAAAAAACTAAGTATTTTTCTTGTTTTGACAATATTTTAAGGAAAGTTGAGTACTTGAAAAAAAGATAAGTGCTACGTTGATTTGGACTTCTCTAAGTCTGATACAATCCTAGGAATCTTGTTGGCCACAAAAAAATTTTCTATGTGTCTTAAAGATTTTCCAATCAAGACACTATATATTTTTTAAAATATTTTCAATATGTACTTAACTTTTAAAGATAATAAATTTCTTAGTTTGGATTCCTCCCCAATCTGACACAATCATAGAAAACTTTGTTAACTACAAGTAAAATTTTCTTATGTGTCTTAGATATTTTTCTAAACTAAAGTAATTTTTCAAAAATTTTCAAAAATTATTTAGAAGATTAAAAGATTTTCAAAAATATTTCGAACCCCTAAAGTATCTTTGAAAACTCTAATGGTCTTTCACTTTGAACTCCACCTAAGCTTGACACAATCCTAGAAAGCTTGTTGACCACAAGATGATCTTTCTATGTATCTTAGGATTTGACTCAAATGAAAAGAATAATATAACTTTTTTAAAATATAAGATTTTCAAAGTAATCTAGAGTCAATTTATCAAGACGAACTATTCTTTTGATTAGAACTCCCCCTAAGTCTGACACAATCTTAGAAATCCTTACAGATTGTAAGAAAAACTTCATATATGTTTTTAAGGTTTATCCAAATCATAAGAGCAATTAAAGTATATTTTCCAAAAATAAGTTTAAGAAAAATATTTTTTTGAAAGATATAATGATTTTTTAAAGAATATTTTTCCAAAAATAATTTTTCAAAAAAAAATATTTTGAAAGACATAATGATTATTTGAAAGACATAATGATTTTTTCAAAGATATTTTTTTGAGCAAAAGAAATATTTTGAAAGACATAATGATTTTTGAAAGAATAGTTTTTCAAAAATAATTTTTCAAAAGGGATGTTTGAAAACATATTTTTCCAAAAATATATAATTTTCACTAAAAAATTAACTCCCCCTGAACCAGATATCTTCTTGTTACCCTTGTTAACTACAAAAAACTCTACCTAAGTGTCTTAAGAGGCTTTAGTGTTGACCTAGAGGGTTTGTATCTCAGTGTAGGTCAAACAAATTTCAAAAAGATATATAAGTTTTTGAAAGTTATTTATAAGTATACACAATCATGCATAAAATTTATTAAAACATTATTATATTTAAATCACTATTTTGAAAATAGATTTTTAAGAAAATATTCTAAGGATTTTTGAAAATATTTTAAAAATATTTATCAATTAATTAGTCATTATCATCTCACCCATTCTAAGTCTCACTGTATAAACTAGCATGGTAGTTTTATGGGTGTTGTAAGATGCTTTGATTAATTTTTTTCAATTTATTTTTGTAGATTGTTTGACTTTCAGTTAGATTCAAGTTTAACAAGTAGTAACTTAAAAGTAAATTTCAATAATTGGTTTTCAAGTCTTGGTGAGATACAGGGGCCTTCTTGAGTATCGGAATAACGACCCTTTCCTTAGACAAAACTTTTTAAAGAAATGAAACTTTTAATTTACTCTTTGATAAACTCTAGTCTAACTAGTCTAGGGTGTAGTGAGATAACTTTGGCTAGTTTCACTTATCTAAATCAACCAAGTCGGGTACTCGTTACCCTTCTAGACTTTCTAGACTGAGCTTCCCTAACGTACTATCATCACATCCCACCCTGGTACTATGTTAAGCAAGTATCAAATAATCTTTTTCCTATCTAGCTATTCTATATTAAGCAGGAAATAAACTAGCATGAATGACATGACAGATATAAAGAAAAAGTAAGTAGATGCATTAACATAACAGTTATTCATGTGTTAATCAAGTTAAAACATTTTAATTTTATTTCTAATATAGTATCAAATTCTCGATTTGATACAACTCGTGTAAATGAACGAATGTGCCAACTCGCTTTGACACATATGTGATTATTAAGTTAGTTGTTTCATTTGGGTAGAATTTTATTAGTTTCATAATTAAAGGTATTAAAGTTTTACTTATGGATTAACAACTAGTTATTCTTTATCTAATTTTGGAAATTAAATTTGAACTTATTATTTTATGTTTCATAATTAAATGGTACAGTATGGTAATTATTCGAAATTTTTGCATTTAATTTTGGATTATTCATTGTTTTATAATTAAAGGGTACATTATTGTAATTTGAATATTTGGTGTTAAAATTTGAATTAGTACTCTTTAAATTTGTCGATTTAATTTCTAGATTTTTATGACTTAATTTTGAGTTTTTGCGAATTAGATGATCTTGTTTGGTTGAAATATTAATTGAATTGTTAGATTTAGATTTATCTTGATTAAATAAATTAAAAATTTTATTTAGCTTACTAGAAATTTTTTCTAATTCTAAATTAGCTTCATCATTTTCTTAATTAGAATTTTTAAGTTTGAAGTTTGAATTAATTAAATTAGTATTTATTTTTGAATTTTTATGAATGTTTGATTTAATTAAATCTAAATTTTCTAAATTAATTAAATTTGACTTTTTATTAATTAAATTTTTGAATTTTGAATTTTCTGAATTAATCAAATTTGTCTTTCCAAAATTTTCAAATTTATTAATTAACTTTTCAAAATTAGTATTTTTAGAATTATGAATTAAAATGTTAGAATTGTCATTTTTAGATTTATTAATTAAATTTTCACAATTAAGTAAATTTGATTTTTCAAGATTGATATTATTAGAGTTGTCTAAAGAATTATCTATTAATATTTCATCATTATCTTGAGAATTATTAATTAAAATTTTATTATTATCATGTGAATTATTAAATAGATTTTTGAAATTATCTTTAAGTTTATATTGAGAATTATCTATAAAATTATTAATTGAAATTTTATCATGAGAATTATGTATAAAATTATTAATTAAAATTTAATCTTAAAAATTATCCGTAAAGTTATTTAAAATGTCAAAATTAATTTCAAAAATTGAAACATTAATATTAAAGATTAAAGAATTAATATCCAATATTTTAATATTATCAATTTTTGTTTAAATCCAATTTTAGATAATTTATCATGCAACATATTTAATTTACTGTGTAAAAAATCTAATTTATCCGAAAAATTAAAATTTACGTTTGCATGCATAAGGGTATTTTTGAAAACAAAATTATCATGTAAATTTTTTAAATTAGACTCTAAACAAATAAGGGTATTTTTGTAAAAACAAATTTCCATACCATCCTTGCATTTTCTAGTATTGCTAATCTATTCGTCCTCCATTCTGGATATTGATTCTTCTAATCGTCATGCTTCTGTCACTAGTAACACTTGATGTGGCTCTTGTCCCTCCGAACTCCTGGCGCTAGTACCTCCGTTACCACCGGTAGGGTCATCCGAATCTTACGAGTAGGAAACTTATTTTTGTAGTGTTCTCTCTCCCTACACTTAAAACAAGTTATATGAAATTTAAAACTTGACATAATTAAATTTACCTTTTTCACCCTTGTCTCCCCTTCAATCCGTGACCTTCTTGCTCCTTCGGCGGTGAGTCCGATCAGAACCTCCTACTCTTTTACTAATTGTAGGATCGGTGTCGTCGATAGAAGGGGAGGGGTGAACATCGACTTACGCATTTTCGCAACCTCCCTGATCATTCGTTCAACTTTCTATCAGAGTTGCTAGTGCACAGTGGAAATAATTAAAAAAATAAAAAACACAACGACAAAGGACACGTGAGATTTATTAACTTGGTTCCCAACCCCCCAGGGTTACTTCGTCTAAGGCCTTTGTACTTGGCAAGAGTCCACTAATAGTCTCCTTTTCCAAAACTTTCCAGAGGCGGAGAAACTGATCTTACAGTTCAATAAGTACAAACAAAAGTAAATGAAATAGAGATTATAAGTAATAATAATCAAACCAAAAGTCGATGAAGATCTTGGCTATTCTGGAAGTCCGAAGCGCAACACACTTCCTCCTGGAGCCTCCTTGGTCGCAGAGCTTCGTTATAGGACTTTTGTTTTGTAGACAGAGAGTACTAAGATGATGAAAGTGATGCGCTGAATGTATTGCTCGAACCCTTTTATATGTGGGTCACTCGGTCGCCCATGTAGCCTTCTCGAGCACCCCTAAGTCGGCGTTTATCTGATCCGGGTTCATCGAGACTTATCCCCATGGATAACCTGTGGACTTGGTCTCGGGCGCTCGGGACCATGGGGACACCTGAGACATAGGGGCGCTCAAGTGAGTCTTGGGCGCTCGGATGATTCGAGCGCCCAGGACCCACTCGAGCATCCGGGTTCTCCCCGACACCTGGGAGCAGTCTTAGGCAACAGTTTAATTCCGACTTTGCTTCTGCTCTCCTTTCTTGCCTCCAGTTTTAGATTCCTGCAAGGCAAGCAAACACAAATTAAGCAAACATCCTAAGCCCAACTTCTGTAAGTCTACCTGACCTACTAGGTTTTGCTTGGAGTCAACTCTCCAAGACTTTACTACCTAAGGTCAACTCCTTAGGAGTTTTCACCACCTAGCTTCACTCACTAGGACATTTACCTGTCCAGCTTCACTCACCAGGACTTTTACCTAACTTCACTCACCAAGATTTTGTGCCTGTCCCGCGATCAAGTCTTCGCGCCCAGCTTCACTCACTAAGATTTCGTGCTCGATCCTCGACTAGGACTTCGGTGTCCAACCCTCGACCAAGTATTTGTGCCCAATTCGCTGAACCAGGACTTCAGTGCCCAACCCTTGGAAGTGTTCATCCGAACCAGGACTTTGTGTCCAGCTTTACTCACTAAGTCTTCAGTGCCTTGACAAAGACTTCTTTATTAGTCATCTGATCCTGACTAGACTTCTCTCTGTCAAACATCAAGTCATATTTGGCTTAGTCCTTTGGTCTTTCTGACCAGATATAGGTTTAGTCACGTTGTTAAATATCAAGTCCTATTTGACTTAACTCTTGTCTAAACCGACCAACCCTGGGTTCTTTGCCAATCACTCTGCCAAATATCAGGTCATGTTTGGCTAACCCTTTGGTCAAGCTGATCAGAGCTAGGTTTACCCTACCAAACATTAAATCCTGTTTGACTTAACCCTTTGTTAAACTGACCAGACCTTGGTATATTGTCAAATATCAAAATCCTAAATGTTGATTATTCTTATCTGATGCTTTTTGCACTAGAGGTTGACAATATACCAAGGTCTGGTATATTGTCAAACATTGAAACCCTTGTGATCCAACCGATTCCAGATAACCTCCTTGATGATAGGGATGGTCAAGGTGACGAGCTGACATGGATTTCAAAATTGAGATCCATCAGATCGAAGGACCGACCAGACTAACCACACGGAGAGGGAAGGAAGTTCGGTCGGACCTAGCCCACGAAGAGTAGGGCGATCAGACCTCGCCCAAGAGATAGAGTTCCTTAGATGGAACAGGGGTGATGCCGATCAGACACTTTAACAATTTAAACCGAACCGACCTGCCGCGCTTGTCTGCCTCCTAAAAGTCGAGTGAACAATCTGGGTATGAGTTGGCCCTGTTGGGGCAATCGGCCCTGAGATGATTTGGAGGATCATGATATTTTGATGTGTGGGCAATATGGTTAAGTTAGGATTTGTGTTGTTCTCATATGTGTACATGAGTGTGCAAGTGTACAGGTACACATGGACTTGTTCGATGTCTTCAGGTGGAGGATGGCATGGAGGCAAGCTGGAGGTTTGCGTGCGCATCCGAGGGACCGTTGGATAGCAGAGATGATGAGCCGAGGGACGCGGACTTCGAGGCGTACATGAAGGGTGGCATGGAGGCAAGCTGGAGGCTTGCGTGCGCATCCGAGGGACGAGGGCCAAAGATGAAGAGGGTGTGAAGGCAACAGTCAAGACTGCTGGTGAAGAGTCAACTGAGGTGTAAGGATCTGAGTATGAGTGTATGTACTCAGGGGCTAAGCCGGGAGGGTTTGAGTGCGGAGAGACTTGTACTCGGGAGTAAAACCCTAGGCTTAGGTGTGTACCAGTCGACTGTCCCAGGGGCAGTAGATTGGTGGTGACTGGAATAGCCTGGCAAATTTGAACGTTGTACTGTAACGGTCAAATCTGGGTGGGACCAGTCGACTGCCCCAGGGGCAGTCGACTGGTAGCGGCTGTTTCAGATTCGAGCCCTATTTAAAGGGGCTCGTTTTCTACTAACTGGTTTGACGAAACTTGCTTGGGTAAAGTAAGTTAGTAGTCTACTGTGATCAGAGAGCGTCTCAAGTATTGTGGTGAGGTTTCTCCACCCACAAGGAGCGATAGATCTAGCCGGAGGTTATCCGAGGAGTGATCCACCGACAGATTCTTGGATTAGTCACCCGACCGGGGTGGATACCAAGTAAATCAGGTTGTTAGCATTGTTTGTTTCTTATTTACTTTGCATATTATTGTTTCCGCTGCGCTAACGATTTTGTAGAGACCAAAACGACGAAAAAGTGTTATTCACCCCCCCCCTCTAGCACGCCTAGACGATCCTTCAGTTGGTATCAGAGCTAGGACCGCTCTTGATTGGAATAACCGCCAAGGGAGCAAAGCAAAGCTAGAGGGAAATATGGAAGATAAGTTGGGGGAAAACATCAACACACCACCATCCTACAATCATGAAGAATTTGGCCGTTGGAAGGCAAGGATGGAAAATTGGCTAGGGATGGATTGGGAGTGTAGAATGATGATTGAAGACCCCTTTGAAATTCCGAGAGACAAGCACGGCCCTAGGCTTCGGCCTAGATATTGGACAAATGAACAACGAGAGCAATCTAGGGCAAACGAAAAGGTAATCAATGTTTTGATTGATATTTTGCCTAAAGATGTGTTGAGTTGTGTAGGAGAATATAAAAATGCGTGTGAATTATGGAGCAAACTAGAAGAACTTCACAAGAACCCTTCACAAGCTAAATTAGTTGAAATGTCTGAAGAAGTAAGCTCAAGGGTCCAAGAAGATCAAAATGAAGGGGAAGTGTCAAGTTCATCAAGTGAAGTTGAAAACTTGAGTGAGGAGTCAATCACCTCATCAAGAGAGGAAGAAGAAGAGGCATCAATATCAAGGGTTGAGGGGGAGGAGAGACCCTCATCCACACAAGAGCAAGAAAAGACTTCCACCTCCACCAAGGCTAAATCAAAAAGGCATATCGTATGCTTTGGTTGCAACAAAAAGGGGCACTACAAGGATAAGTGCCCACTAGGTAAAAAGGAGGTAATTCCTAAGCCCAAATCAATTCAATTTAAAACCAACATGGGTTGTAGGAATGAGGAAGCTCAAAACAAAAGAAGGAGAATTCGATGTTTCACATGCGGGGAGCTCGGGCACTACCACACAAAATGTCCAAGAAGTGGAGAGCTCAAGAAGATGGAGCACCTTAGGAAATGGGAAAAAGAAGAAAGAAAGAAGAGCACTCATCAAGGGGGAGCCTCAAGGGTAAGGGAGGTAACCTCTAACTCTACTTATGGTTCAAATTATTTCATGAATGCTCAAAATGCTTGTATAAATGATAGAATTAATGACAATTGTGTGCTCATGCGTGTGTTTGGTTTTAAATATCATGATAGGAATAGAAACAATTTTGTATGCCAAAACACCAACAATTCCATGTTTCATGATAAATCTAGGAACTCTAGGAATAAGGACCAAGGCATAAACTCTAAGAAAGGAAGAAACATGCTTAGAAAAATAGGTAAACCTAAAAATGATCAAATTAGATCTAGTGATCCTAAGGTTAGGAAGTTAGAAAAGGAAAATCAAGTTTTAAGAGCAAAACTTGATCAATTAGAAAGAAATCTAGGTAGAGTTATTCAAGGGGCTAAGGATGTGAACATGATATCAAAGGGCCAAAATCATAGGAATGGTAGGACGGGTTTAGGATACCATTCTAGGAGGGTTGATGTTGCTAAAGTATCATATTCAAGGATGCCCTATTACTATGGTAGAGAGAAAGTCAAAAATGACAAAGAAAAACCATTTAAGGGGAAAGAAAAGAAGTTGACCAAGGAGAAGGTCTATAGTGTTAAGAGAGCGATAGTGGGAGGTCAAGAAGCACCGGAGGAGCACCGGTGTGGTCTTGCTTTTGTAGAAGAGTTACCTAGGGAAGTAATTAGGGCTAGGAGCTCAAGGGAGAGCTCTAAAAGTCAAAATGGGTTCCATGGTCAATGGATCTCAGGTGGTTTCCTCCTAGGAGATTGAAGAGGACTATAGGGTGTGCCAAGAGACTTAAAAGACTAGGGTTGGTCTTAGTCCTAGAGAATTGACACACTAAAGGGAGAATTATGGAGTAGAAGGAAGAAATGAGGATTTTAATAGAGAAAGTGATTTTAATGTCTAACTACCATATAAATTGATGCTATGAATGGATTATGAATGAGTATGGGAAGAAGCATCAAGGTAAGGTCAAAATTAGAACTTTTGGGAAAGGTTTCATGATACATTTTAAAGAAACTTGAAGTTTGTACCAATCTTAGAAATCGGGATAATTTTGGTTGAAATTATATTTTTCCCAAGTAGACCTAGGATCCACAAATCCATCCATGAAGTTTCATAATTTTTGGGAATTTATGGAATTAGTTAGGCATTTCTGAAGTTCGGACTGAAAATCTGAAATTCAGAACATCAGACACCAGTCGACCGGCTGGAGGCCAGTCAACTGGCAAACCCCACAGAATGTAATTACACTCTGGCCCAGTCGACTACCCCAGGGGCAGTCGACTGGTGCACGGGTTTTATAAAAGGAAAGGGCGCGCCGGGAGAAAGCCAAACTCTAGGATTTTGGCGATTTCCCGGCGATCATCATCTCTCTTGAGCTCCTTCTTCGATCTTAGGCCCTTTCAAGCCCTAAAATCAGTCTCTAAGGCCTCCCCTAACTCCGATCTATCTCTAGGGTTGGTGGAAAATCCCTCCTCTCAAGCCATTTTCTCAAAACCGACAACATGAAAAGATTAGCAAAGAGGTATGATGATTTAAAGTTTATTTCTCCATTTAGACTTCGTATTGGTACTAATATGACGATTTGTGTATGTTTTCTTTGGTAAGTTCTCTTTTGGGGGGTTATCTTGGTATGCATGAATGTGTTTGGTATATTAGGGTTGTGCCTAAGAGGTCTAGGGGTGAGGGTTCATCCCGACCAGGTCCCCAAGCTCCAGAAGAGTCAATGTTTAGGAGCGTAGAGTGTAAGAAGAGGTTCGAGGAGAATGAGTTTGTTCCATTACCTTGTCGGTATCTTAACAAAACCTATTGCGAGGATAAAGCGCCACAAATTATTGAGATGGTGACTCACTTTGGCATAGAACAATTGGTATATTGCCAACATGACATTAACATTGATCTATGCAAGGAGTTCTATGCAAATTTGACCTGTACTGATTCAGAAAATGGTATTTATGAATCTAAAGTAGCCGGCGTTACCATTCCCTTCACAGCCATGATTCTAGCCAGTTTCTTAGAGTGTCGGGCGTCAAACAATGTCAACACCTATTTTCCCAATGTCATTGAGTCGTTTGAGTTTCAAAACATCACCATTGATCAGATTCATCTACACTATTTTAGACGACATAGGCATGAATCTGAGCGTACATTTGATGCAAAGCCTATGAGTCCATTTAGCCATGTTCTGTATAAAATTGTGGTAGAGTGCATCCTACCCATTGTTACTAAGGGGAGGGCAAGGATTCGATTGCCTCACTTAGTGATGATGTATGCTCTTGAGAGACGGCTGGACATAGATGTGTCGTTGCATGTTTTTGCCTCCATTTGTCACTTTTCCCAGAGTGTTAATGGAAAAATCTATATGCCTTTCTGCCACATGTTGACTGAGTTCTTCCAGCTACGATTTGGCATTCGTGTCACCAGTGATCAGGTCAGGCACCTGTCCAAGGACTATGATCAGATTGGTACACGCCAATTGTCCTTGGCAGAGATTGAGTGTAGACAGGGGGCATTTGTGTGGAGGGAGCGCCCGGACACAGTTGAGGAGCCCACCGAGCTGGTCACACGTGCAGAGCTCATCCAGCTTCAGTCAGACGTCCACGGGATCCGTGAGGATGTTCACACTATCTAGGGGATGTTCAGAGCCTCCAGCAGGGCCAGGCAACGACTCAGAGGGAGGTGCAGGGCCTCACAGACTTTTGCCAAGGATTCATGACCAGGCAGGAGGACATGTATGCGATGATGTAGCGGTGGGAGTTAGCATATCAGGGTCCTCCTCCTCCTTCGCCTCCTCCTCCAGACGGTGACGACCACATGTACTTCTGACCAGTGGATGCAGCTGTTGAGAGTGATTCCAGTGTTGAGAGTGTTTTGTCTTGATGTTTTCTTATACCTCTCAAACGCTTTATATTCTGATGGTTGTATTTATGTGGATGATTTCAGGGCGTTGGCCCTAGATACTATTTTAGGTTCTATGTATTACTTCATTTTATAGTTTTTATGACATGTGACTTGTTTTCCTATGTTTCTATTGAAGTATTGAAGTGTTATCATGACTAGATGCTATTTTGAAATTTCCTTGAAAATTTTTAAGTGCTAATGGATGCTTCTATTATGCTTTTTATTTATGTGTTCATGATATGATTTTGAGATTTTATATTCTTGTCTCATCTAATATGATTTGGTTGAAAATCAAATAATGATGTCTTATATAGAAGGGATGATCATTTGGAGGGGGAGTTATTGTCACAATGAGGATATCTATTTGAAAGAGAGAGTTTGGGAATCATTTTGAATGACAAATGGAGTTGCTAGAAAATTACAAGTATAGGATACAATGATTAGAACTTTAGGTTAATACAAAGTTGGTTTTATTTGGGAATTTTTGAGTTTGTACCAAAAGTCAAGCACGGTTGATGTTTTTTATGAACCAAATTTTTCTAGGGTAGGGAATACCTTAGCAATCATGCTTGCAAAATTTTACATTTTTCCGGATTTTCTGAAATTTTTTATTCATTTCTGAATTTCGGCTGAAATTCTGAAATACTGCGTATCAGTCGACTGCCAGGGTAGCAGTCGACTGGGAGTGTGGGCAGTGTGTGTTTTTTTGATTTCTGAGGGGTTTTTCAGGCACATGCTTCAGTTCTATTTGGCACCAAGGGAAGGGTTGCTTGGGGCAATCTTTTGATGGTGTCAAAGGGGGAGAACTTGGGTGTTAAGTTAGGTTTGGGTTGAAACTTAACATAGGTTTGGTTATAAAACCTATGTTAAGTTGATGGTTATAAAACTTTAGAGTTAAGTTGGGAGAACTTAACTTGGGATTAGCAATAAGAATTGAAATTTGGGAGAAAGCATAGGTTAAGGGGGAGTTTGCCTCTTGTGTGTTATGCTTGAATTTCAATTGCTTTTGCTATTGTTATTGCTATATGTTTACCTAACTTAACATATTGTCACACATCAAAAAGGGGGAGCTTGTTGGGACAATCGGTCCTGAGATGATCTGGAGGATCATGATATTTTGATGTGTGGACAATATGGTTAAGTTAGGATTTGTGTTGTTCTCATATATGTACATGAGTGTGCAGGTGTACAGGTACACATGGACTTGGTCGATGTCTTCAGGTGAAGGATGGCATGGAGGCAAGCTGGAGGTTTGTGTGTGCATCCGAGGGACTGTTGGATAGCAGAGATGATGAGCCGAGGGACGCGGACTTCGAGGCGTACGTGAAGGGTGGCATGGAGGCAAGCTGGAGGCTTGCGTGCGCATCCGAGGGACGAGGGCCAAAGATGAAGAGGGCGTGAAGGCAACAGTCAAGACTGCTGGTGAAGAGTCAACTGAGGTGTAAGGATCTGAGTATGAGTGTATGTACTCAGGGGCTAAGCTGGGAGGGTTTGAGTGCGGAGAGACTTGTACTCGGGAGTAAAACCCTAGGCTTAGGTGTGTACCAGTCGACTGCCCCAGGGACAGTCGACTGGTGGTGACTGGAATAGCCTGGCAGATTTGAACGTTGTACTGTAACGGTCAAATCTGGGTGGGACCAGTCGACTGCCCCAGTGGCAGTCGACTGGTAGCAGCTGTTTCAGATTCGAGCCCTATTTAAAAGGGCTCGTTTTCTACTAACTGGTTTGACGAAACTTGCTTGGGTAAAGTAAGTTAGTAGTCTACTGTGATCAGAGAGCGTCTCAAGTATTGTGGTGAGGTTTCTCCACCCACAAGGAGCGATAGATCTAGTCGGAGGTTATCCGGGGAGTGATCCACCGACGGATTCTTGGATTAGTCACCCGACCGGGGTGGATACCAAGTAAATCAGGTTGTTAGCATTGTTTGTTTCTTATTTACTTTGCATATTATTGTTTCCGCTACGCTAACGACTTTGTAGAGACCAAAACGACGAAAAAGTGTTATTCACCCCCCCTCAGCACGCCTAGACGATCCTTCAGGCTCTTAGCCGGATTTAGCCCAAGAAGTCATAGGCGTATAGTCGACTAGACCCGGGAGTAGGGTTAGTCCGATCAAACTTCTATAATCCTTAGAGGTTCACCAAATAGTCAAAACACTAAACAAGCTCAGATACCTTAACTAGATGAAAAGGGGCCCAACCTGCTCATTATGCAGTTAGCCCATTAAAGTCCTTAGGACAGTTGGGCCAAGCACCCCTAAGAGACCCTTCTAAAAAATATGACCCAAAATATCAATATCACAAATAAATAAAGATCAATCCCTGACAGGTAAGCATTAAAATCCTAGTGATCATTATATTGTATTGATATGATTGCTTCCATATAGAAGATATTACAATAAGACAGCCTCATTTACGATGACATAACATCTCATGGGAATGAGGTCATGAGAGATGTTATATATAGAGGTCTCTCTTCCAAAGCGTAAGTATATGAATCTCCATATTCTTCTCCATTATTGCTCTATCTGTTTTAGCTTACTTTTGCTGTATGTTGGCTTGAGCGTCAGAGTGTTTACACCGGAGACCCCTTAATCTGCCTCTAACATTTTTTTGAGTGTCCTTGCAATTGTTGACGATCTTCTTGTGGTCAACTTATTTGCTGTCTCATAGGTATTTCCATCTCTTAGCTCTTCGACGGGATTATAGGAGTTAAATATCTAAATTTTAAAAATAAAATAAAATTGGATAAAGAGAGGAGAGAAGTTAGATATGACCAAATGATGTGGTTATGGTGGAAAACAAAAACTAATGAAAGATGGCAAATGTTTGTAGATTTAACTAATTGTCGAATAATATTTTAGAGACCGCCAAATTTGGATGATAAAAGACGATGAGTATCACATATATATGTCTAACAAAATCAAAGACGATGATACACTTTTAGACTTATAAATGTACTTATTGTGTGTCTGTTGGGTTTGCTGTCGGGGAGGATGCAAACTGATATAAGATCGTCGAGGTTAGTGTTTGACACTATCTCCATAAAACGATACTACTCCGCTACAGGTGCTCATGGATAGCAGCAATTCATTTTCCAAGATACAAGGATGATGTCTCGAAATAGTTGCACTTCAAATTTCGAGACCAGTGAACCTTCTCTTAGGCTTTTTGGACTCTGGATGCATAAGATGAGATGTAAGCTTTTTGAACTCTGGATGATTGAATGAATAATTTCAGCATTCAGGGGATTCTATTTATATAAGGAAAGAGGTGAGGTACCCTTTGGTGAGTGGCTATGACCTTTGGTTTAAGATTTATCTAGGTCGTTCAATCTGAAAGGTTATTACCCTTCAGATAGCCCCTTGATCTTAGCCACCAGATCTGGATGGTTGTAACCCTTCAGATCCCCATTTGATCTCAGTCGCAGATTCGATCTAACGCTTCAGATCAAGTCTCATCACCATCGGTCAAATGACGACTCTTCGCGATCAACGCACCAGATTGCGTCACTTGCGATCAAGCACCTCTCTTTGATCCAACGGTTGTCATTCGTTCGCCTAGTCAGTAGTCCAGTCATCTCTCTGCCTACCCGAATGCCACATAGGCACTGCCACATCACATGACACGTCACCCGAGTGTCACGTCACCTAGAGCATAAATTTAAGTTCCTCAATGCTCCTCGCGATAATGCGTACGTGCAAAGTGGGCCAACAAAGCGTCCATTGAGCGCGTACGCATGTGGCGAGCTCGTAGGTGCGAGCACCTGCTCGCATATAAGAAGAGAATATTTGTGTTTTTTCCTTTTTTTTTTAACTTCATTAACACAATAACACATATAAAGAAGTAAACAACCTTGGAATTTACAGATTTGGTAGTATTTCGCATCTATTTTCTTCTATGTTAATTTTGGACTGACTTTAGACAATTAATTTCTCATTCACCCATAATTGATTTTGAGTAAATTAATAGTCTATATTCATCTACGCGGAATGTAAATTTCGTTATTGAAGTCAATTCTGACTTTCACTGATTGATGACACCCTAATTTTTCTTTACAAAATTATATCTGTTCTTTTGAAGACCAATATCCAACACTTACTCGCATTAAAATCATCTATTTTGGTTTAGAAAATATTAGGACTATGTATCAAGAGGTTGGTAAAAAAAAGTTAATTGGAGCCATTATTGGGAAAGGTGCGAAGGTATATATATATATATATATAGGAGTGATCTCCTGAGCGATAAAATCTGCGCGCCATGCGCGATAAGCATCTTGATCGGTCACCATGACCGATCAGGCACTCTCCGAGGGCGGCAAGTGCCTGATTGGTCACGAGACTGATCAGACACTCTCTGAGGGCGGCAAGTGCCTCGGCCGCTGCCCCGAACACCATACTATAACCAAGAGGGACACGTGAACCCGTCGGGGCTTGCTGACCAACGACGGTTTCCGGTCGCCGCCCCGAACACCATACTATAACCAAGAGGGACACGTGAACCCGTCGGGGCTTGCTGACCAACGATGGTTTCCGGCCGCCGCCCCGAACACCATACTATAACCAAGAGGGACACGTGAACCCGTCGGGGCTTGCTGACCAACGGCGGTTTTCGGCCGCCGCCCCGAACACCATACTATAACCAAGAGGGACACGTGAACCCGTCGGGGCTTGCTGACCAACGGCGGCCTCTGGCCGCCGCCCCGAATACCATACTATAATCAAGAGGGACACGTAAACCCGTCGAGGCTTGCTGACCAACGGCGGCCTCCAGCCGCCGCCCCGAACACCATACTATAATCAAGAGGGACACGTGAACCTGTCAGGCTCGTCGCACCCTCCACCCGTCATTGCTAGTCACCGGCTCGCCGCTCTCGGAGAGTGTCTGATCGATCAGGCAAGTGTCTGATCGGTCACTTGACCGATCAGGATGCTTGTCGCGCATGGGCGCGCAACTTTTGCCGCTCAGGAGATCAAATCCTTTTATATATATATATATATATATATATATATATATATATATATATATATAAAAAGAAGAAAAGATAATAAAAGTAAAACAAAGGAGAGAATGCGGAAGATTTAAGATAAATCTTTAATATATTTAAAGTAGAATAATGATTGGGAGAGTGAAAATGGGAGAGTGAAAATCATAGTGAATGATGTGGCACTTTGCATGCACGATCTTCGACGGATTCACCGTACCTCCCAGGGTATAGTTTGATTCGGGGCGGTGACCGAAGGCCGCCAATGGTGTCTAAGCGAAAATCGAACGTGTACATGAAAAACGTCACGTCATACCACATCATGTCACATTATTTTCACTCTCCCATTTTCACTCTTCCTATAATTGCTCTTTAAAGAAATGGACATATAATTGAATTCTTTCGAGTGTACAATTAAGGTTGGATCAAAGGAAAGCTGATGTAAATTAGAAATGAAAGCTAAGTTAGAAATGAAGTCCCCAGAGAATAAAACCCTCCAAGGTCAATAATGGGAGTTGCCCATCAATTTGAGTTTTGGTTCTCATAGCAACGTTTATCCATATTATCACCAACGTTTATCCATATTATCACCATACATAAAATTGATTCTACTATTCATGAAAAAATAATCCCACATTAAAAGTTTTATAACAAAAAACTTGTGTTATATTAAACCACAATATTAAAGCATTTAAATGTTATTAAGTCCTTTGTTCTCGGCATCAAATCAAATTATGTAAATTTTGAGGGGCGTTTGATAAAAACGTGTTTGATTTGTATCTTTCAATTTTTTTCAAAAAAAAAAAATAATATTTTTTAGAAAATTAAAAAAATAAAATAAAATTATTTTCAGAAAATAAAAAAATATAATTTTTTAAAAAATAAAAATAAAAAATGAAACCCCTTATATTTTAATTTTATTCTTCTCAGGAAAGGATTATAACACACCCCACTTTCTCAGTCGAAAACTTGTCGATGTGATCTTCCACAACAATCATGTTCATTTGAGTTCCACAACAATCATGTTCATTTGAGTTCCACAATCGATCGACTGAAATATTTAAAAATATAACAAAAAAAAACAATGGTTATCAGTTCTTCAATATCTACTCATGCACGTGCCTTCGGCGAGGCCGCCGGCGAAGCCAATGGCGGCAGACTCTGCAACTTGCAGTCCGCCGAAAACAAGTGACCAGCGTTGCGGCGCTCGGCCGACGACATCGCTAGCCCATCGACGATCCGGAGCAACACCCTCTCCTGCTCCTCCGCATCGCTCCACTCGTGGATCTCTGCTCTGAGAGCGTGAGGGTTCTCGGCGACGAGTTCCCACAGCGGGAAGTTCTTCCTCGGCATCACAAAATCCTGCGGGCCGAGCCGGAGCGAAGGACAGTAATCCCCCTTCCCGTCTCCCAGGTAGACGATGCGCTTCTTCCCCTCCGCAAGAGCCGTCGACGCTTGAATTCTCTCCACTATTTTGCTCTGTATTGTATATATAATTTTAACAGGGTTCCAACTCAGATCCTGCAGCCTACAAATCAACAATGGCGGAAAGCTCACCTTGCACATGTTGGGAGGGCAGAGATTGCAACCATGGGAAGAGCTATTGAAGTCGTGATAAGGCAAGATTCTCAGCCTCCCTTCCTCGTCCACGTACCCAGGGTTCGTGTTGATCTCCGAGAAGTAGCCCATCAGACCGTGGTGCTTCAGAATGGTCTCGATGAAGAATCTATTGGCATCGCTCACTATCCTCAAATCGCACCTGAAAATCGAACCAGGAACGATTCAGACGACCGCAAAGGGAAGAAAACACAAAACGAACAAATTAAAGATGAATTAACATACCCGAAAGAGTAAGCTGATTTGATAGCGGCGACGGTCTGGGCCGGCAAAGGAGCATTCTTTAATCTCTCTGAGATTTCCTCGATTGTTCTTCCTTGTGCATGGAGCTCCCTCATGATTGTATCCTGAAATATATATAGATCAGAAGAAATCAGCATTGCAATCTATCTTGCGCACTGTATCAGAAATAAAAAAAAAAACCATACCAACCATCGCAGTGTTCCATGGCAGGGTCTCGAGAAGCTGGTCGAAGTGCTGCGTGCCGCCGAGCTCGTCGATGACCCAGTTATCGCTGTCGCAGTCGATGATGGTCTTGTCGAAGTCGAACACCACGACGGCGGCGGCCATGGAAGAGATAATGCAGTTGGATTAGGGTTGCAGAAGGGCTGGGTTGGTTAGCGGAATTTATAGGGAGGCAGGGAAGAAGAAGATGCCGAGGGAATATTACAAGGTGCCGCGATCGGAAGGTGGGCTTAGATTTTGTTGCCGCGAGTTTTCTGGCAGAAGATCGCTCCGTGTCGCGTGGAGATTTTGGGGGAATAAGCTTTGGAATATTCCCACTTGGAGTCCGACTCAGAGAAGCCACTCGCGGTCGCGGTAGACCCATAAACGTGGAGCCGCGTTGCAACTTTTTAATTGTTTATTTGAAAGTACTTCATTTGAAATAAAAGTGGCGTAGCACCCCTATTAATTAGTGTCATGATCATAGTTCGTAGAATCGCAATCCTACACATGATCGATTTGGGATCAGGATCAGATCGGTCGAGATCGGATCGTAAAATCATACGATCCTAGCAAAAACAGTTAAAATGAAAGAATATACAATTTCTATTAACATTGTAATGATAATAATCATATTCAACTTTAAGAATATTCCATTGATTACAAGATGATCCAATTTAATTGTCAACCTATTAGATAATAGACATCTAAAAATTTATCATTTTAGGAAAAAGATATAACATAATATTATTGATAAAAAACTAACTAAAAATAATTAAACAGATGTTTAAATAATCTTAAAACTCTAACACTAACTCTATAAAAGATAAAAATAATAATAATAAAAAAGACTAAAAATCTTTTAGGCCTTTGAAATGACTTTAAATAATATTTTTTGGAATTCAACCTTAAAACTAACTATAGATATTTGAATGAATTTCGATTTGATATATTATATGTCACGTGGTTAAATCCGAATCAAAAGTTATGACCTTTTAAAGCTTTCACCAATCATGTTCCGATTCTACTACGATCCTGTCTGATCCTATCCGATTCTATCCGATCCTACGATCTTGCTCGAAAATCGATTCTGCGCGATTCTGGATCGATTTATGATCTAGGATCGTACGATCCTACGATCCAGGATCACGATTTTGCAAACTATGGTCATGATCCATATAGAAGAGTTAAATTATAAAAATTACTAATTCGGATATTGTAACTAGCGACTAGTACGTGGAGTGGATGATAATACTGATTTTGTTAAGTTTTAACTTTTAAACTTCAATATGACAATACTCACATACTAACAATTAATCATTGATTTGGTACATCATTTGAAATAAAGCACCACAGAATATAGAATGATCCAGATATTAAAACAAAGGACATATATAAAATTCATGAGTACTTCAAAGAAATACAATGAATGATTATATTAGTCTCATAGAATACAAAATATAACAAAATAACTTGGGCAATTTCTCAAACTAAATAGGTGGTTATGTGATTTATCCCAATTGTATAGGTGATTTTGAGATTGCCTAAATTGCATAGTCTCGCGTGGGTGAATTTTTCATTTTTTACCCTTCTTGTTGGCACGTCCTTTGTCTGAAGCAAAAACAAAAAAAAAACACTTCGAACCGTGCTTGTATTTGTTAACATACCAAGTTCATTTACTTTCTATCTTTATGTTTGTTCACATATGCATGTGGTTTATCTCGAGTTATTAATGTAGACTCGGAACTATATTGGCGTACCTATCCAATTTCGACCCCTACTTTCAAGATAATCTTACTAAAACGATCACTTTCTTAGGGAGACTCCTATCCCAATACTCCACAATCCTCTAAATATCATCTCCTACTTCATGATGTCGAGTTGGAGCAAACTCATTAAGCTCTGTGATAGTCAATGATGCCCTCATAAGGTTTTGGACTACATTCGTGATCAACCTCTCATGCCTCAGTTCTTTATGGGTCAGAGATTTGTATTTATCTTTCGATCCTTCTGCCCGTCCAATGAGATACGAAGGTGCACAGTTAGTGTCACAATCATGTGTGCACAATAAAGTCAGATCATGCAACAAACATATCATGCAGTAGAAAAAAGATAAATAGACTTATAAAAGTATGTCAATAATATATCAGGTTACTTATCCTAGAATCTAGAGTTACTCCATAGAGATGAAGTTACAGCTGAAAGACATTTAATTAAGCAATCTACAACTCAAACTAGAGAGACAAGGGAAGAGAAAGCTTACTCAAATTAATGTCAGTGTCTTCGGAAGATTCCTAAGCTTCAAAAGTTAACGGATGACTTTGACGGCTCCTCAGACTGTTATCTTAGGGTTCCTTGTCAAGGGGAAAACCCTTCTCCTTATTTCTAGTGGCCTCTTAGGCTTTTTACAATCCTTTCCAATAGTAAAAAATGGTCGGAAATATCTTAATCATAGAGGTCTTTTTGTTGTGCCATGGTCATGTCTGGGAGGCACAACCTAGTCGTGTCGTGCCAATGGCTGCAGTTGGGGGCCAGACATGGATGTGCCACGAGGCACGACTACATGGTATCTGGCGTTGGGGACAAAGATACGGTCCTATTAGGGGGCACGGTCGGGGCGTGTTCGATGCGAAGTAGAAAGACACGACCATGCTAGGGTGCACAATCAGAGCGTGTCGGGCATAGCGGAGAGACACGACCATGCCATAGGGCACGACCCAAGCGTGTCTCTTGCTATGGTTAAAGACATGGTCATGCTTAGGGGCACCACCACGAAGCAAATGGTTGTGTTACTTAATGCCATCTTATTCTAGAAAAAGTTGACAAATAGAACACAGATAATGAATTGTAGGATACTTTTAAGCAAAGACTCTAAGACTCTAGCTCACCTTTCCCCAGTAACCAGAAACCTTATCGTACCAATAATCTCCAGGCTTAAGCTTAGGAGGAGGGCACGGACAGCTCTGTAACAGAATCATTTCCTCCAGACTGAGACCTTCCCGTTCACACAGATATCTTCCAGTCTCAATTGATTTGACTCGCAGTTTTTTTCGGCCTCCATCACTAGTTCAATTTCCAAGTTGCTCAGCAGCCTCTTCAGCAAACGCGAGCTCTTCCCCAGTCTCTCTCTGCTCGACTCCAGTATCGGAGAGCCGATGCAAGAGATGCACTTCCTCCCCTCGGGCATGGAGCTCATAGCCATCAACACGCACCTACTACAATACTTGGCATCGCAGGCCAAGCAAGACTCTTTCTCCATAAAACGGCCTCCCTTCAAGCAACTATAGCAAGCCCCCTTCTTGATCGCGCCCGGAGTGACTCCAACTGCAGGCGACGTAGAGTAACTGGACTGGCCGGACCCTTGGAAGGCCACGATCGGCGCCCTCCTAATTGGCGTGGCGAAGGACTCGTCGCCTTCCTCAATCTCGGAGGCGTACGAGCGGAAGCTGGAGGCGGGCAAGCTGAGGGGCGACTCCGTGGAGAGCCGATCGGGGCGATGAGCAGGCTGTGATTTAGGGTTTTCGCGTGCTGGCGCGGGCAAGCGAAAAACTTGCCGCTGTATTGAAGGAGCGGGCGAGCAAAAAACTTGGCGCTGTATTGAAGGAGCGGGTGATTTAGGGTTCGGTGGTATTTGTTCGATCGTACGGTTAAGTTGGAGAAGGAGAATTTGTTCTCGCGGTTAATTAAATTGGAAAAAGTTTAATTAAATAAATTTAAAACAAAATAAATAATATGCTTTAATAAGAAAATGTTTAGGTTTATAAGGACATTTATAAAATGTGTCATGATAAAAGGTTTAATGAGATACTTTTTTAATAAAATTAATCACTTTTAATAAGTGTCATTATAATTAGTTTATAATGACATTTACTAATAAGTGTCATAAAATAAATGTCACAATAAGTCTTTTTTCTTGTAGTGCCAATCGTGTCTCTTGCTATGATTAAAGACATGGTCATGCTTAGGGGCACCACCCAAGCGTGTCAATCTGACTGTGAGGCACGATCAACTCGTGTTAATTGCTAGAAGTCTTGTTTTCACTTCATTCTTGATCTATCATTCGCCGGAGGAACACACTCGTGTTTTGGGACACAACCAAAGCATGTTCCTTGCTTTGCATCCATATTCAAAGGCTTTTAAACTCCATTTTTACTCCAGTTTCACATCCTATCAATTAAAAAGTATACAGAATAGTTCTCCAAACAAAAAGAGTAAAAACAATAAAACGAAGATGTAAATTTGCAAACTATGTTCATGAAATGACATAGAATGCATGCAAAATAATATTAAAAACTATGTATAAAATGTGCACATCAAATACCGTTAGACTTAAATTTTTTGCTTTTCCTTAAGCAAAACCTACAATGTAGACCTATGTATGTGAATAATATGTTATAATCCCTAACAAAATCATCTAATCCTATCATGTAGGATCGCTAATGAGCAAGATCATTGAATTATCTTAATGTGACCTAATTGGAAGTTCTTTGTGCTTAATGCAAAAAGTAACTTAACTTTTTCTAGTTTTCAATCTCCAATTCTAGTTAAGTCATCACCTAACCGTGTTCCTAATATTTTCAATGATAGACATTTACTTATCACACATAAGGTTTGTTCCCCTAAAGCATTATGCACCATCTTCATAAGGTCTCAAAGAAGTACTTGGTATCAAAAGAAATATGATAAATAATTCCCAGTAATCTAACTCTATCTTAAAGGATTACCATATCGATTTTCACTCATGACAACTATTTTTTTATCCCATACTTTATCCATGTGCAATGCTTAAGAAATTTTTCTTTTTTCACACTATCTTTTTCTCTCCCTTTTTTCTAAGATTTTTAATTTTTTTTTCCAATAAGTACCACGATCAAAGCTTTCGAATAACTAAAATGCAGTGGGGACTGGTTGCCAAGGAAAAAAGAGTATTAGTCTGGTTCTATTAGTTATGATTATTTTCAAATATATCAACTATCAAAATCAAGCATAATGTGATAAAAAGATCTTAAACAACTAGGTTAATACCAAAACTCTTATGGTAAAAACACTGCTCAAGTCATGCTAATACTGAAAGAAGAAAATAGATTGCTAAGCATACTAATATATTATCACACGAACATAAAATCTATGGGAATCTACCAAATGACGCACATAAGTTTTCAAATTTAACAAAAGACACACACTACTTTGGTATTTACCAAAAGGCACACTCAATTATATGCTCTTTCCGTTCTACCCCTCCTAACAAATCCACATTTTTTTTCTCTTTTCTCTATCATTTTTTTCTATTTCTTCACTTTCCGCTCTCCTATGCATACAATCTCTTTTCTCGCTTCTCTCTCCTCTCTTCTCTCTTTTCTGCATGCATGCATAATGTATGTCTGATATGCAAATCATACCAAGTCCAACATGAGGGTTTTTGTCGATTTTACCTTATTATATTTTAATACCTCCGAAAAAGCTAAAATAAACAATGGTTAACATATTTGAACTCCTTGCAACCATAAAAATTCATAGAAACTAAAATGGATGCAATCTGAGATCTCTAGGTCTATCAGTGGATTTCGATCACCCACTGATAGACCTAGAGACCTCATATTGCAACCATTTCAAGTCATGTAAATTTCTAATATTGCAAGGAGTTCAAATATGCTATCATTTATTTATTCGACTTCTCCAAAGATATTAAAATGTTATCAAAAGAATTAATTAAACTCTAAATATCGTGGGTCTAATATGATCTGCATATCAGGCCTACATACGTTATGCATGTATGCATGTAAAAAAGAGAGGAAAGAAAATTGTGATTGCATGCATAAGAGAGAGGAAAAAAAGAAATAGAAAAAAATAATTAAAAAAATAGAAAGGGTAAACAGTTGGATTTGACAGGAGGGGTAGAACAGGAAGAGCACATAATTGAGTGTGTCGTCCTTTGGTAAATACTAAAGTATTGTACGCCTTTTGATAAATTTGAAAACCCGCGGGCATCATTTGATAAATTTCCATAAAGTTCATTAAGGTAGTGTAATGCTATAAGAAATAAACAAATAAATGCATAAACGATGACTATGCAAGTATGATTAAAAAGAAAAATTTATGATGCAAAAAGAAAAATAACAAACACTAACTAATCTAAGCTAAAATTTAACTTAGCATAATATACATCCCATACTTGAATATTTCATTGTCCCAATAAAAATCTCAATTTTAATACGGAGGAGGAGGAAAATTAAGTAATTGAGGGAGTTTACCTTGGTATTCATGCCAATTGTCAAAGTTTAGTCTTCTGGCATGATCAAACCATGCTAGGATATGTGGCCTATAGCACAGTCATGCTTAGTGAAACGACTGAGCCATGTTTTATTCTGCGTGTGTGAGCACGGTCATGCCTGGTGGTACAACTAAGTCGTGTTCTTCCCTAAGCCTAGTGGCACGGGCTACTCATGTTCTTCACCCAGTTACCTTCCACACTCATGGCAATTGCTATGGCCAACTTGTGGGTACTTACGTCCCTAAAATAAGCCAAAAATAAAAACTATAATTAGAAATAAAAAGAAAATTGAAGCTAGAATGAAAGAAGACTTGGGTTGCCTCCCCATAAACGTTTGTTTTAGAGTATTAGCTTGACCATTGTTTATATTAATCCAGAGTGCTTGACTTGAGGAAGTCTTCCTCCTCTCCCTCAATGGGCATGCCAAAGAAATATCTCTTCAATCTTTGTCCATTCACCTTGAAAGATCTCGACTTCTTGCTCTAGATGTCCACTACTCCATATGTATACACTGGGATTCTAAATGGTCCCGACCACCGTGACTTCAGTTTTCCAAGAAAAAGCCTTAGAATTTAAGAGCAAAATGAGTTCTCCTTTATTAAATTTCATTTGCACATATGTTCGTCATGCCACTCTTTGTTTCTCTCCTTGTATGACTTTGTATGTTCATAAGCATCCATTTTTAATTTGTCTAAGTCATTTAACAAGAGTTTCTCTTTTCTCCACCAGCCTTATGTCGAAGTTCAGTCATTAAATTGCCCAATAAACCTTATGCTCTAACTATACTAGAAGATGACAAGGTTTCCCATAAATTATTCTAAATATATAGGGTCATATCGGTGGCAATTTTATAGGCTATAAGGTGTGCCCATAAAGCATCTTTCAATTTAAAAGACTAATCTTTTCTGGATATGGACACAATCTTCTCAATGATGCTCTTGATTTCTTTATTTGATACCTCCACTTGCCCACTAGTCTGAAGATGATACGGCATTGTAATCTTTTGATTCACTCCATATTGCTTGAGTAGATTCTCAATTGCTTCTTGATGAAGTGAGATCCTCCGTCGCTAATGACTACTCTGGGAACTCTAAATCTAGGGAAGATTATATTTTTGAACATCTTAATAATTGTCTTGGCATCACAAGTCAGAGATAATATGGCTTCTATCTGTTGATGCAGTCTGGCCCTGATTGTTATTTTGGTGTTGACACCGATTTTAGTTTAGGTTGATGATTATGATGATTATAATTAAGTCCTGATCGAGGATTAGGCATGGTATGGAAAATCCTAGCTTGGAGGGCTAGGTGTTGGAAAATCCTAACCTGGAGGGTTAGGTGTGGAAAATCCTAGCTTGGAGGGCTAGGTGTTGGAAAATCCTAACCTGGAGGGTTAGGTGTGGAAAATCCTAGCTTGGAGGGCTAGGTGTTGGAAAAGTCCTAATTCAGAAGGGTTGGGTGAAAAGTCCTAGCTTGGAGGGCTAGGTGAAAAGTCCTAACCTGGAGGGTTAGGTGCAAAGTCCCAACCTGGAGAATTAGGTGAAAAGTCCTGACTTGGAGGGTCAGGTGCCTAGCTTGGAGGGCTAGGTTGGATGAAGTTCTAACTCGGAAGGGTTGAGTGAAAAGTCCTAGCTTGGAGGGCTAGGTGAAAAGTCCTAACTTGGAGGGTTAGGTGTAAATTCCCAACTTGGAGAGTTAGATGGAAAAATCCTTAGCTTGGAGGGCTAAGGTGGATGAAACCCTAGCTTGAAGGGCTAGGTTTGAGTCCCTGGATCGGTCTGGTGACCGATCAGGGATATTGTCACGCTGCTCCTTAGTGGATCGGTCCGGTGACCGATCCAGTAATGTCTGATCGGTCTGGTGACCGATCAGGGAGCGCACAGTGAGGTTGGGAACTTACTGTGTTGCTCCTGATCGGTCCGGTGACCGATCAGGGAGCAGGCTATTGCCGTGTTGCTTGGCTCCTAATCGGACCGGTGACCGATCAGGGAGCAGGCAGCTTCCTCACTGCCTTGCTCTTGATCGGTCTGGTGACCGATCAGGGAGCGAACAGTGAGTGAGTTCCCCCACGGATCAGCTCCTGAACGGTCCGGTGACCGATCAGGGACTTAGGATTTGATTTCCGAGATCACTGTTCATTAGACCTGATCGGTCTGGGTGACCGATCAGGCTTCACTCTGATCGGTCTGGAGACCGATCAGGCTTCACTCTGATCGGTCACCAGACCGATCAGGCGTGTATTACCGTGAGAGCTGGGAATCCCAGCGAAGCAGTGGATCGGTCTGGTGACCGACCCACAAGCCCTGGATCGGTCCGGTGACCGATCACTTTAATTCAAATTGTGTTGTCAGACGCTCTGAACATATCTGATTCTCTGCGCTCACTCACTGATCTTTGATTTTCTGATTGATATGCTGTGCTAACAATCTGATTAAGCTGCAGGTGACAGGGGAGGATTCAAACACTCAAGGAGAGTCAATGGAGACATTTCCTTGGAGCAGGTTTGTCCGTTTTTCCATCTCAGGTTGCAACGGCCGAGCTGCAGACTGGAGCTTGGCTGAGGGAAGCTCAGGGAGTCCAGGGAGAGCTCAGTGGTAGCTGGCGTTGGCAGGTGAGCAGCTGGTGGCTGCAGGGATGGTGTCATCTGACGCTTGGTGGAGAAACAAAAGGGAGGAAGAAGGCTTCGTTGAAGCAGAGTTCGCGAAACAGTTTTTGCTTGAGTTCTTCCTGCGCCTTTGAGTTCTCCACAACTTGCTTGCGTGATCTGAAGTTCCATCTTGTGCAAGCATCTGAAATCAGAGAAGCAATCGTTCTCTACTTGAGCACCTGGAGGAAGGAACAAGAAGTTCCGAGTCCAACAGCGAGAAGACACGGGGAAAGGGTTCTTGCGTGAGATCGTCACTGGGTGGAGCTCTGAGGGAGATTGCTATGTTCTTGTCTTTGCCAAGTGCTAAGTAAGATCTTTCTTGTGTTTCATTGTACTTAAACCTATATCTTTGATTGAAACGCTGTGGAGAGGTTTCTCCACCGAGAAGGAGGTTGCTTTCTATCCGGTGTTAACCGGGGCTTGATCTGTCGACGATCAAGGGATCGCCCACCTTAAGGGCACGCCAAGGAGTAGGGGCAAGTTATCCCCGAACCTTGTAAACTCTCCTTGTTAGCAATCTTGTTTGTGGTTATAGTTTGTTTTGGTTTTCTGCATTTCTGCACTTTACTGTGTTTCTTGTTTCTTCCGCTGTGCTACTAACAACTTAAGTGCAGAAATTTGCTAAGTCGTAAAGTCCAAGTGATTGGCTATATTCACCCCCCCCTCTCTAGCCATCCGGTTTCCAACACTATCCACTTTGAGACATAATCCACTGCCATAAGGGTAGAGCTATTGTTGTCAGATGAAGGAAATGCTCATATAATCAATTCCCCAGACGTCAAAAAGCTTAACCTCAAGAATATTATTTAGAGGCATCTCACATCTTCTAGAAATGTTCCCCATCATCTGACAAATATCACAAGCTAGCACATAATCTCGAGCGTCCTTGAATAGGTGGGGCCAATAAAACCCAACTTGCATGACCTTGGCTATAGCTATGATCTTAATTGCTCTCAAATAACATCCTTAGGATAAGAGTTGTGTTGGAAAACTAACGCATTGTGATGCCAATCTCTTTATCTTAGCATCTAACTGTTTGAATCCCTCATTCTGTTACTTGATGACACTCTCTATTAGGTTCTCCAAGCTCCCAAATGGTTGCAATATCCGTTGTTCTCAAGTCCAACATGACTTGGCCGTGTCTGATTCTAATCCAGCTCCGTGAGAGTTCCCTCATTCAGTGCTCATGTTGACATCCCTTGCTCACGCTTCTGAGGTTCCTTGTGTAGATATCAACTTATTTTCATCTGATCATTTATGTAAATCTAGGGTCACACTGTTAATAAAATTGTAAGCTTCATCTACCCTTTTCTTCATCAAGGATCCTCCTACTGCTATGCCCAATGAAATCTTTGTCGAGTTTGAAATGTCGATGTAGAATGTACAAATAACCAACCATTCTACAAACCATGATGAGAGCACTTCTGCAATCGCCCCTTAAATCTCTCTAATGCTAGAAATAATGAATCTTCATCTATCTATGCAAAACTCATGATTTGATTTCTCAGATAAGCCGTTTTACTTGGTGAAAAATACTTATTTAATGAAAGTTGTTTAGTTTCATCCCATGTCATGATTCTTCACGATGGAAGAGAATACAACCAAGCTTTGGCCTCGTGTTTCAGAGGGATGGAAAACCCTAGTAGCCTAATAGTATCAGTGGAAACGTCTTCATACTTCAGTGTATCTCTGTATTCTAGAAAAGTTTCTAGATGTAGATATGGATAGTCTAAAAGAGCCCCTCTGAATTGCTTTCTTTGAATAATGAAAATTAATGTAGGATTGAGCTCAAAATTTTAGCATCAATCAAAGGCCTCACGATGTTGGATTTCAGTCATCTAATAGTGGGTGTTGAAAAATCTCCTAGGTATCCATGTCCTATGAGAAAGGAAGGTGCACAATTAGTGTCACAATTGAGTGTGCACAATAAAATCGGATCATGTAAAAAATATATCATGCAATAGAAAAAAGATAAATACACTTATAAAAGTATGCCAACAATTCATCGGTCTACTCCTTTGTGTTGGTGCAGACAGCACCCAAGTCGAACCTGTCTTTTGATAATGGCAAAGGGTTCAAAAGTTAAGATGTTATGTTTATCTAACATGCTCATTAAGTGTGCAGGAAACAAAGTCCCAGCGAAGGGCTGCTAGGCACCTGGCGAAGGAATGTCAGGACACAAAGCCCTAGCGAAGGACAGCTAGGCACCGGGCGAAGGAATGCCTGGATACAAAGCCCTAGCAAAGGACTGCTAGGCACCTGGCGAAGGAATGCCAGGATACAAAGCCCTAGCGAAGGACTGCTAGGCACCTGGCGAAGGAATGCCAGGATACAAAGCCCTAGAGAAGGACTTCTAGGCACCATGCGAAGGACTGCTTGGTACTGAAGACCTGGCGAAGGACAGCTGGGCACCTGGCGAAGGACTGCTGGGCAAAAGTCCAGCCGGAGGAGCCGGTTGGCAACAGGTAAATTCTCCTAAGAGGAGTAGGTGAGGATGCGTTCCCCGTCGAGGGAACAGTAGGCGTCGGTCCGACCTAGGGTTCCATTTTGGAGACCCAAAGTCAGAACCAAGATAGCTAAGGTTGTACAATCATAACATATTCTTGTTTTATTGTATTTGCAACTAACTCTAGATGCAGGACCAAAGCAACGAGTCTCTGCAGCTCAGAACGCCTCAAGGGAGAGAGACAGCAGCTGAGTAGGGCGCCCCGGAGGTCCCGGGCGCCCCCAAGGTCAAAGCAAAACAAGTAAAGCAAGAGAACGCTTCGGAAGCTCACTAGGGGGCGCCCCCATGCTCCCGGGTGCCCCGGATGCCTCGAGCGCCCCGGGCTCAAGCCAACGAAGCGGATAGAGTCAAGCCAGCGAGAAGCCAGCGGACTGAGTCAACCCGGGCGCCCCCTGCGTCCCGGGCGCCCCCAGTCAACTCTCAGCCCTATTCAAGTGGGATAAGGGCTGACCGAGACTTGTTCGGATCGGCTGACATGTGGGGGGGGCGCCCCCAACGTTCAGGGCGCCCCAGAAGGCTATAAATAGCCCCTCGACCCCAAGGCTTCAAACAACAATCTTTCCAACGCTTCTACGCTCTTCGACTCAAACGCGCTACTCCAGAAACCTGCCATTTCGAGATTCCAAGCGCCGACGATGACCCTCCGCACCGAAGTACAATCCATACCGGGCGTTGATCACGAAGAGTAAAACTGTTATATTTACTGTAATTTACTGATACAATTCTTGTAAACCTTTTTACGCTCATATAGAATTGCCTGCAGTAAACGGTCAACGACCGTGGGCCTTAGAGTAGGAGCCGACCGCGACTCCGAACCAAGTAAAACTGCTTGCGTTTTTGCGTTGTGTTTTAATTTTTCGTTGCGTAGTCTCTTATCTTTAATCCGAAACGTTTTACGATATTCACCCCCCCTCTATCGTTTTCTCTCGATCCAACACTTTGTCCTAGAATCTAGATAATTAGTCCATAGAGATGGAGTTATTACTGAAAGGCATTGAATTAAGCAATCTATAACTAAAAATAGAGAGAAGATAGAAGAGAAAACTTAGTTGAATTGATGTCGGTGTCATTGGAAGGTTCCCCAAGCTCTAAAAGTGGACGGATGGCTTTAGACAGTGCTCCTAGGGTGGGTTCCATGTCAAGAGGAAAACCCTTCTCCCTATTTCTAGTGGCCACTTGGGATTTTATAACCCCTTCAAACCACTAAAAAGGTAAAAAATAACATAACCGTTTGGGCCTTTTTGTCTCACCATGGTTGTGCCTGGGAGACATGGCTTGGTTGTGCCACACCAACGATGGTAGTCAGGGGCTAGACATGGCGGTGCCACTGGGCACGACTAGACCATATCTAACACTAGGGTGAAAGACACGACCGTGCCAAGGGGTATGACTAGGGTGTTGGTGCAAAAAGCATCAGCCCTGAACAATCAACCTCTAGTGTTTCGATGTTTGACAATATACCAAGGTCTGGTCAAAGTGATCAAGGATTAAACTAAATAGGACCTGATATTTGGTAGGGTAAACCCAAGTTTGATCAGTTTGATCAAAGGGTTAGCCAAACAGGATCTAATATTTAGTAGAAAGAGTATACTTATTTGGACTAAGCTAAACAGTACTTGAAGTTTGGAAGAAAGAAGTCTAGTTAGGATTAAGATGACTAGCAAAGAAGCCCTTATCGAGGCACGAAATCCTGGTGAGTGAAGCTGGGTCCTAGTGAGTGAAACTAGGTGGACGAAGTCCTAGTGAGTGAAGCTGGGCAAGAAGTCTTGACCTGCAGGGTTGAGCACGAAGTTTTGGTTTGGGGAATTGGGCACGAAGTCCTGGCTGAGGGTTGGGCACTGAAGTCCTGGTCAAGGATCGGGCAACGAAGACTTTGCTAAGCGAGGACTATAGATAGAAGTAGAGACGGGTCGAGGATCGGACATCTCGAGATCCGGTAGTCTCGGAGGTCGAGCATGAAGTCTTGGTCCAGGGGACCGAGTAGAAGACTTTGCTGAGCGGGGATCATGGACAGAAGTAGAGACGGGTCGAGGATCGGACGTCTCGAGATCCGAGTTCTTAGAGACCGAGCAAAAGTCCAATCGGAGGTCCTGTTTGGCAAAAGGTAGCTTCTCCAAATTAGAGTAGGTGAAAGATGCGTTCCTCGGAAAATGGAACAGTGGGCGTAGGTTCGACCTAGGATTTCAGTTGAAATCCAAAAGTCAGAACCAGACAACTCTGGCTATTAATCAACTAAGGCATAAGATTGTTTGTCTGTTTGTTGTGTGTTTTGTTGTCTTGCGGGTACCTGGAGTTGGAGGTAAGATAGGAGAACAAACGCAAAACAAACAAAGGCTGGAAAAAGGTTCCCAAGCACCTAAATGGATTCAGGTGCCTGGAACCTAGGCGTCTGAAAGCAATTTAGACGCCTGGGATAAGAAATTTATCCCTGCATCGAGTTCACCATTTGGATCAGCATGGACTAGTTATTAGGCGCCTTAATGGGCTCTAGGGTGCCCTAATATTGTGTATAAATAAGGGTGTCAACCCCTCAGTTAAAACATCAGTTTTTAATCTGCTTAATCAATCTCTGAGAAGCAAAAGCGCTAAGTCGAAGCTTTGCGACCAAGGAAGCTCCAGGAGGAAGTGCGCTGCACTTCGGACTTTCGGATTGGCCGGATCTTCGTTTCTATTGGTTTGCTTTTAGTTTACAAGTTATTTTTTAGTTTATCTTTCTATACTTGTAAAATCATATTGTAAGACAGGTTTTCTCCGCCTCCGAAAATTCTGGAAAGGAGACCACTAGTGGACTCACGCCAAGTACATAGGTCTTGAACGTACTGACCCTAAGGGGTTAGGAACCAAGTAAATAAATCCCGTTTGTTTGCTGTTTTTGTTATCTTTTACTTTTATTATTCTGCTGTGCTACTAACGATTTGATTACAAAGTGGAACTAACAAAAGATTCAAAGATGAAACGAATAAGGAGTTGATATTAACCCCCCCCCTCTATCGACACCACCGATCCTGCAATTGGTATCAGAGCAGGTGGCTCTGATCGAACTCACCGCCGAAGGAGCAAGAAGGCCAGGAACTGAGGGGGAGTTAAGAGTGAAAGAGGTACAATTTAAATTATGTCTAATTTTAAATTTCATATAATTTGTTTTAAGTGTAGGGAGAGAGGACACTATAAAAATAAGTGTTCTACTCGTCAGATTCGTACGTCACCACCGGCGGCAACGGAGGTAGCAACGCCAAGAGTCCGGAGGGACAAAAGCAATATCCAATGTTTCAAGTGCAAAAAGTATGGACATTACAAGAACTAGTGTCCAGACTGGAAAATGGCCCGATCCACAATGCCAGAAAATGCGACGAAGGTAATTAAGGTATGAAAAGTTAATTTCTGCAAAGGTCTTTTTCTTCAAATTCCTACAAAGTTACATAATTCTTCTGATAATTTAGATAATTATGTTGATTTTCCTATTAAGTTAGATTATTTACACAATAAATTAAATATGTTATATGATAAAGTAGCTGATAACAAATCTAAATCAAATATAGATGATATTAATATATTGAATATCAACTCCTTGATTTTTAATATTAATGCCACAATTTTAGAAATTAATTCAAACATCTTAATTAACAATCTTGAAAATCATCTTACTTATCCTTAAAACCATTTTACTTATCCTGAAGATAATCTTATTAATTCTGATGATACTACTCAACCCTTAATTAATAATATTGAAGATAATCTTAATAATTTTGAAGATAATTATGAAACCTTAACTAATAATTCTACTAATTTTGAATGTAATATTACGACCTTAATTAGTAATCCTGAAAATTACTCTACTTATTTTCAAGATAATAATATAATTTTAATTAATAATTTTAAATATAACTTTGATGATGAAGATGAAGATGAATTTATTAAAATTGAAGCTATAATTAAAAATGCTTACAAAAATTCAAATAAAACAAAAGTATTAAATAAAATTGAAAACATAAAAACAAAAGAAATAATAAATGAATCAGAAATTTTTGAATTATTTTTGAATTAATGGAAATGATGCAATTAGACCCAAAATTAATCACAAGTCTAACAACTTAAAATCTTATTTTAATTCTTAAAAACATAATTGTTTATTAATTCTTAACAACTTAAATCTAAATTAATTCTTAACAACTTAGTTAACAAGTTTCCTAGGACCGTGTCAAATTTAGGGGGAGTTCAAATTTTCAGAAATACTATACTTTCAAAAACACTCTATCTTTGTATATTCATTTTTTTTCCAAAACATGTATTGTACAACATTTTCATCTCTTGAATAGTTTTGAAAAACTTTTCTCATCTTTTGAACATCGTTGAAAATCTTTGAAAAATTACTTGAGTTTGGAAAAATCTTCAAGACACATAGGAAAGTTTTCATTGTAGTTAACAAGATTTCATAGGATTATGTCAGATTGGAGAGCAATCCAAATCCAGAAATTTATTATTTTTCAAAAATTAAAAACACATATTGAAAATACCTTATTAGAAAATCTCTAAGACACACAGAAAATTTTCTTATGGTCAACCAGATTCCTAGGATTGTGTCAGATTTAGGAAAAAAAATTTATCAAAAACCATAAGTATTTTAAAAAATCACGTTAATATATTTTTGGTGCAAACTCATTCTCATTATTATTACCTTACATTTTTTTTTGATGTCTGTCAAAGGAGGAGAGAGTATCTTAAGTTAGATTTTTTTTCGATTTCTCCCAAGGATTAAACTAAAACCCATAGACCATAACCTAACTTAAGATTATTGTCAAACATCAAAAAGGGGGAGATTGATGGTGCAAAAAACATCAGACTTGAACAATCAACCTCTAATGTTTCGATGTTTGACAATATACCAAGGTCTGGTCAAAGTGATCAAGGGTTAAACCAAACAGGACCTGATGTTTGGTAGGGTAAACCCAGGTTTGATCAGTTTGACTAAAGGGTCAACCAAACAGGATCTGATGTTTAGTAGAGAGAGTATACTTATCTGGACTAAGCCAAACAGTACCTGAAGTTTGGAAGAAAGAAGTGTAGTCAGGATTAAGATGACTAGCAAAGAAGTCCTTATCGAGACACGAAATCCTGGTGAGTGAAGTTGGGTCTTAGTGAGTGAAGCTAGGTGGACGAAGTCCTGGTGAGTGAAGCTGGGCAAGAAGTCTTGACCTACAGGGTTGAGCACGAAGTCCTGGCTGAGGGTTGGGCATGAAGTCTTGGCTGAGGGTTGGGCACCAAAGTCCTGGTCAAGGATCAGGCAAAGAAGACTTTGCCAAGTGAGGACTACGGATAGAAATAGAGACGGGTTGAGAATCGGACGTCTCTAGATCCGGGAGTCTTGGAGGCCGAGCACGAAGTCTTGGTCTGGGGGACCGAGCAGAAGACTTTGTCGAGCAGGGATCACGGACAGAAGTAGAGATGGGTCGAGGATCGGACATCTCGAGATCCAGGTTCTCGGAGGCCGAGCAAAAGTCTAACCGGAGGTCCCGGTTGGCAAAAGGTAGCTTCTCCATATTGGAGTAGGTGAAAGACACGTTCCTCGGAAAGTGGAACAATAGGCGTCGGTTCAACCTAGGATTTCAGTTGAAATCCAAAAGTCATAACCAGACAACTCTGGCTATCAATCAACTAAGGCATAAGATTGTTTGTCTATTTGTTGTGTGTTTTGCTATCTTGTAGGTACCTGGAGTTGGAGGCAAGATAGGAGAACAAACGCAAAACAAACAGACGCTGGGAAAAAGGTTCCCAGGCGCCTGAATGGATTCAGGCACCTGGAACCTAGGCGCTTGAAAGCAATTCAGGCGCCTGGGATGAGAAATTTATCCCTGTGTCAAGTTCGCCGTTTGGATTAGCTTGGACTAGTTATTAGGCGCCTCAATGGGCTCTAGGGCGCCCTAATACTGTGTATAAATAGGGCTGCCAACCCCTTAGTTAAAACATCGATTTTCAAATCTACTTAATCATTCTCTGCGAAGCAAAAGCGCTAAGTCGAAGCTCTGCAACCAAGGAGGCTCCAGGAGGAAGTGCGCTGCACTTCGGACTTCCGGATTGGCCGAATCTTCATTTCTGTTGGTTTGCTTTTAGTTTACAAGTTGTTTTTCATTTTATCTTTTTGTACTTGTAAAATCATACTGTAAGACAGGTTTTCTCCACCTCTAAAATTCCGGAAAGGAGACCACTAGTGGACTCATGCCGAGTACGTTGGCCTTGGACGTACTGGCCATAGGGGGTTGGGAACCAAGTAAATAAACTTGCGTGTCTACTATTTTTGTTATCTTTTACTTTTATTATTCCGCTGTGCTACTAACAATTTGATTACAAAGTTGAACGAATGAAAGACTCAAAGACGAAACGAAACAGGAGTTGATATTGACCCCCCTCTATCGACGCCACCGATCCTACATAGGGCTTGTCGGGCGCGGAGTGAAAAGACATGGTCGTGACTAGGGCACGCCCTGGGCATGTCTCTTGATGTGGCAAAAGACATGGTTGTGCCTAGGGACACAACCCAAGCGTGTCAATCTAGCTACGACTAGAGGGGGCACAACCAACCCATGTCAAATGCTAGAAGTCTTATTTTCCCTCCGTTCTTCGTCTAACTTTGGCCGAAGGAACTTACCCGTGTCTTGGGACACGACCAGAGCGTGTTTCCTGCTTTGCATCCACGTTCCAAGGGTTTTAAACTTCTTTTTTGCTCTAGTTTCACGTTATGTCAATGAAAAAGTACACAAAACATATCTTCAAACGAAATAGTAAAATCAATAAAAAAAGATGCAAGTATGAAAAATATGTTCATAAAATGACACATAATGCATGTAAAATAATACTAAAACTTACATATGAATTGCACATATTAGATGTCATCTTCCTTTTGCTAATATTGTGGTGAGTATGAGAGAGTATGAATGATAGATACAATTTGAAAGAAGATGTTGTTAGTATTGTGGATGTCATAAGCCAGAGTTTGGAACAAATGCTTGAATATACATGGACTCATCCAGAATATTATGACATTAGAATGCTAGCAGAAATTGAAAGGGATGTCTTCTTGGATGAATTTATAGATAATGATATAGACTATTCAATAGATCTGGCAGCGATCTTCAATGAGTATAGTAACCTTGAAGATGTGTTTCCATTAGCTAAAGATTTTTGTTGCTAAGATAATGTAAAATTTAATCTGTACTAAGTTTAAAAAATTATTTGAAAAAGTCGGTTAATTAATTTTTTTACGTTTGATGATATAAAACACAATGTAGTGATGTAATATATTTTTCTTTAACTTTCATATTTTTCACTCCACTCAACTAACTTAAAAAAACTATCAATTTTTGTATAGGTATTCCCAACCCAAAATATTTTAAAGATGCACTTGTTAAGTGTGCTATGATGAAATGGTTCATCTACAAAATAAAGGACTCGAGGAAAACCAAAGTTCAAGTCTTTTGTGATGGAGAAAATTGCACATGAGTAATAGTTGTAAGGGGAGAAATAGAGTTGACTATTGCAAAATATTTAGATGAACACCAGTACGATCTTGACTTAGGAATGACCGATTATCTTGCATGTACATCTTTTGTAGCTTCTCAGATTGAAATTCATTGTTTGTCTATAGATGAATATAAACTCAGATCAATTTAGTGAGATATGATAGCACAATTTATAGTAGATATATCATATCGAAAGGCATACTATGTAGGTCAAAAAGCTCTAACAAAGGTGATTATGAAAAGGATTATGGTGACATTCCTAAGCTTTTATGAGAGCTAAAATAGAGAGATCCAAAACCACATGTTGTATTGAAAACAAGTATTGATAAAAAATTTCGACGTTCTTTCTGGCCTTTTGGTGCATGTAGCAGAGTTTTCCGAACATACTTACGTAAACTAATATGAATTGATACGAGACACTTGAGTGGCAAATATCCAGTTTTTTTATTGAGGTCATAGCAGTAGATGGTGATGAATGTAGATTAGATGTATTTCTATCATTGTTTTAATGCTCATTCACTTGTTTCTATTGATTCTAACTTACGTAGTTATGCCCCTACTTAGCTTTTTATCAGTATATTTTCTTCCTCTAGTTTGGAGATTTGTTCTTCTCGTATTTTCATTGACAGGGAGTGATTTGGAGCAAAATTGACAAGAAACGGAGCAAGATAATCACCGAAACTGGAGCTAGAAGGAGTTGGAGTCGATCAGAGTTGAAGCTACAGGGGGCCATGTGGGTTCACATGGCCTCGTGCCCCTCACACGGCAGAGCCATGCCATCTGGTACAACCTCTGCCGCTTCAGCGAAGATGGCACGGTGGAGTTGTGCTATTCGGCATGGCCCCATGTCTCACAACCGAGGGAGGCACGGTGCGTCGTGCCCCCCGACACGGTGGGTTGTGCCCCCCGACACGGTGGGTTGTGCCCCCTAGCATGGCCAGTGCCCCAGCTAGGGGGTCATGCAACCCAAGTAAAAAAAGGGGAACCCTCCCCTTTTCTTGGGGAAGGATTTTTCTCCCCTTTGGGGGTTCTCTCCCCTAGGGAGAATCCATCCCTTAGCTCCCTTTTCATCTCCGACCATCTCTCCGACGATCCGAGGTCATTTTCATCATCCGTCTACCTTCGAGTCAAGAGATTGGTTCCAAAGACTTCACGCATCACTCGGCTAAGCATTCATTTCCTTTTCTCTCATTGGGTTGTACATCCTTACTTTCATGTCTTTGATTCCTTTCTCTTTCTCTATAGAGTAGATTCTCCATATTATAGGGCTTAGGGAATAGTCGTGATATGTATTGATCAATATCCTATGGATATGTTAAACCCTTGTGTTGATGAAATGTTCATGCATTGTTATTTTTTGATGAAATATTTATACGAAGAGTTGATGCTTTATTTCTTTGAGTGTATGCTTTAATGTAGTGTTTGATTAAATGGATGTATGGAATGGTCTCTATCTAGAGGAGATGCTCAAGGTTGTATGCCCGGGAAGCCCTATATGACAAGGGTAATCCTTTAACCTGATAACTTTGAGTGTTACCTTGAAATGGAGACCACTTCCATGTAAGGGAGAACCTAATCAGGAAATGATGTATATTCCCTAATTCCATATTAAGAGATGGCTTGTGTAACATAGCATGTATGACCAGGGGGCCCTCTATGACAAAGGTAATCTTTTAATCGGACATTCTAAGTTACCCCGTCTATTTAGTAGCACTGAATATCATGGGTAGACACCGCGGTGTGGCATTCGCGATGTCACACCAATAATTAGTTAGGCTTTGTTGGTGCAATAGACCCAAGTTTCATTGGGTAGATCATGGATTTTGATGTGTGTGTCAATATGATTAAGTTAGGGGTTCGTGTTGATCTAATATATGTATGTGAGTGTGCAGATTTGTAGGATACACATAGACTTAGTTGTACATGAACATGGCAGTATGCATATATCAATCAAGTCAAATCATTTTAATTAGATTTCTAATGAAATATTAGATTCTCGATTTAATACAGAACGTGTGAACCCGCGAATATGTCAACCCACTTTGACATATTTATTATTATTAAGTTAAATATTTTAGTTGGGTATGATTTTATTTAGTTTTATAACTAAAGGTAATTAATTTGAATTTTTGTTCATGGATTTTGTATAAATTTTGAATTAGGATTGAGTTTGCTATTAAAGTTGAATTGTTAATATTTAAGATTTTTTCAGTTAGCTTTAAGATTTGATTATTAATTAATATTTAAGTTTAAGTTTTTAAAAATTAAAAGATTGGATTATTAATTGAGATTTAAGTTGTTAAGAATTAATTACGATTTAAGTTGTTAAGAATTAAATTAAGATTTAAGTTGTTAAGAATTAATTAAGATTTATGTTGTTAAGAACAACTAAACAATGGTAACAATACCGATTTACTTGGTATCCACCTCCAAGAGGTGACTAATCCAAGAATCCGTCGGTGGATCACTCCTCGGATGACCTCCGGCTAGCTCTTGTTGCTCCTTGTGGGTGGAGAAACCTTGCCACAACACCACGACAATATCTGAGCACCAAGACTACTATTTGGCTCTTGACCAAAGCCAAATTCGTCAAACCTTTCAGCCAACACGAAGTCCTCTTAAATAGAACTAAGGCTGAAACCCTCGCCACCAGTCGACTGCTCCCAGGGCAGTCGACTGGTGCCAGCCAAACAGTAGTCCAACGGCTAGCTGTAACGACTAATTTTTGACTTTACCAGTCGAATGCTCCCAGGGTAGTCGACTGGTCCCCAGCCGAAAACTTTCTGTGAGTTTTATCAGTCGACTGTCCCAAGGGCAGTCGACTGGTCCACTCACACACCTAAGGTTTCCCTTCCCGAGTACACTTCTCTCAACACTCGAACCCTAGGATTTTCCCGAGTACAATCACTCAGCACTCGTACCCTCACGATTCAACTGACCCCTCACTAGCAGCCTCGACTATTGCCTTCGCGCCCTCTTCATCTTCGACTCCCATCCCTCAGATGCACGCAAGCCTCCAGTTTGCCTCTATGTCATCCTTCACGCATGCCTCGAAGTCCGCGCCCCTCAGCTCATCGTCCCTGATCTCCATAGTCCCTCAGGTGCGCACACAAGCCCGCGGCTTGTCTCCATGCCACCCTTCACCGTACCGAGGCCATCCAGCTAAGCCAATATGTGTAACATGCACATCCTGCACACTCACATACACATATCAAATACATAAGGGTAAGCCTAACTTAAACCCTTTGCCCAAACATCAAAACATTTTGTCACTCCGGACCATAGATTGTCTCAACAATCTCCCCCTTTTTGATGTTTGGCAATACATTTAAGTTAGGGAAAACAAATAGCAATAAATAGCAATAACAATGCTAAACAACCATTTGGACTTACGTTGTCAAGACTCCATCGTAGACTTACACCGCCAATGCATATGCAATGCAAACAAGGATCCTATCCCAAGGCATCCCATACCTAATCTTCCCAAGACTTAGGATTTCCACCAAAACGGGCTTTTTAAAGCTTCTCCAAAGCTCCCCATACATTGGACTTACAAAGGTTTTTTAAGAACCTCTCCAAGGTTCCCCTTACGCCAAGAATGGAGCAACCATGCTCCCCCTTCACCTAGTCTCCCCCTAGACCTAGGATTTCCCGCAAAGGTGTGTTTGGTTTACCAAATTAAACCCAACACTTCTCCCCCTTTGCCTAACATCAAAAAGGCTCTAACAATATCCCAATTATTAGATCTTTTAATCCCCAATGATCCTAAACACAATGTACTAGCCCCCATATACTTGTTTTACATCACTTGGATACAAAGCAGCTGCTGGACACCCAATCTAGCCCTGACCAGTCGACTGATACTCTGAAAATCAACTTTTCTGGCCAAATTCAGAAATGCGCCAGAAATTCCACAAATCTCCAAAATTTTCCAAATTTTGTGGAGAAGTTTATGGTACCCATACCTACTTGGTAAAAATACACTCAACCATGTATCTATCATCATTCCCAAGTTTGACACAAAACCCAAAAACTTTCTATGAAAATTAAGGCAAACAAGAGACAACCTCCCCCTTGACCTATGTCTTCTCCCAATTTTCAATTCACCAAGGTTAAGTTCTACCCAACTTAACATCATAAACTCAAGTTAAGTTCTTCCCAACTTAACACCTAAGTTCTTCCCCCTTTGACACCATCAAAGGATTGCCCCCAAGCAACCTTACCCCTAGTGCCAAAAAGAACTCAACAACACTTGGGAAAATCTAAAAAATTTGCAAGCACATTTGCTAGGATATACCCTATCTTAGAAGAAATATAGTTTCATGAAGATTATCAAATGTGCTTGACTTTTGGTACATCCTCTAATTTCGTCAAAAGTTTGGCATTTTCTTTCAAATCCATTCATGAATCCTTATGTTTGCCAAAACCATATAATCACCCTTAAATCATGAGGCAAATTAACCTTTATTCAAAGAGAATAAACAAGAATTTTAATTTTAAGGTCATATCCTATCATCCTATATGTCATTTCACTTCATACCTATGGATCAGTCGACTGCACCCAGGGCAGTCGACTGCTAAAACAAACAGAATATTTTCTGGGTAAGGGCAGTCAACTGATACATGAATTTCAAGTTTTCAGCCGAATTTCAGAAATGCCTAATTAATTTCATAAATCTCCAAAAAATCTGAAATTTTGTGGAGAGATTTGTGGAGCTTATGTCTACTCGCAAGAAATATGTTTCCAAACAAATGTACTTCAAATCCCAAGATTGGCACGAAACTCAACTTCTCCTAAATTGTATCATTCAAACTTCTCCAAAAGTCCTAATTGTGACTTCTCCTCAATGTATCTTCTTATACTTGATCATATTTCATTTCTATCACTGAATTATATGGTATTCACACATTAAAACCTAATTTTACCCAATATATTTATATTTTCATCTTTCTCTCCATAATTCTCCTTTCAATGTGTCAATTCTCTAGGATTAAGACTTACCCTAGTCTTCCAATCCTTTTGCCACATTTCCTAGTCCACCTAGATTTTCTAGAGAAACCATCTCTTGAGATCCATTTACCATGGACCCCAAAGGCTCCTAGAGCTCCCCCTTGAGCTCTTAGCCCGAGCCACCTCCCTAGGTGACTCAATCCACACTATACCACACCGATGTGCCACTGGTGATTTTGGCCTACAAAATGAACCCTCTTAACCTTAGACACCTTGTCTTTGGTTAAGTTATTTTCTTTCCCTTTGAATGGCACCCCCTTACCATCCTTGGACTTCTCCTTCTTGCCATAATTATATGCTTCCCTAGCATATTTCTTTTCCTTGGCATTGGAGACCTTAGACCGGTATCCCAACCTCGATCTATCATAGTTGGGTTTCAAACTACCCAACAACATGTCTAACCCCTTAGATCCAACCGTGAATCTTTCTAGGGTCTTTTCCAATTTATCAAGTCTTGCCCTCAAGGCTTGATTTTTCCTTTCTAGACCTTTAACCATAGAATTCATATGTCCACTTTGGACATTCCTAGACCTACCCATCTTGCCAGGCATATGTCTCTCTTTCTTGGGATTAATGTCTTGATCCTTAGGTCCTATGGTCTTGGATTTTTCATGATGCATGCTTCTCCTAGGGTTTTGATCTACCTTGTTAACCCTATTCCTATCATGATACTTAAATCCATGACTATGCATAAGCAAACAATCTTCATTGATTCTAGCATGCATAGATGAATAATTTATACTATTTTTAACATTCATGGAGGAACTCAAAATTTGAATTGCATTTTAATTTAAAGTTAGGGATTACCTCTCTTACCCTTGTAGTTCCTCCTTGATGTGAGATTCTTTTCTTTCGTTCCTCCTTCTCTCATCTTCTCAAGTGCTCTATTTTCTTGAGCTCTCCACTCCTTAGACATTTTGTGTGATAATGTCTTAGTTCTCCACATGTGAAGCATCTAATTTTCTTTTTCTTTTCTTGGGCTTCTCCATTCCTACAACTCATGTTAGATTTAAAGGAATTGAAATGGGTTTAGAATTTACCTCCTTTTTCTTACTCTTTGGACACTTGTCCTTGTAGTGTCCCGTTTCATTGCACCCAAAGCATATAATATGGTCCTTTTTTCTTTGCTTTGGTGGAGGTTGGAGCTTCTTCTTGCCCCGGCATAGAAATGGATCTCTCTTCCCCCTCAATCCTTGAGGTGGTGACCTCTTCCTCTTCTCTTGATGAGGTGGATGATCTTTCACTCAATTCTTCCACCTAACTTGATGAAGTGAGAAAGTCTTCTTCTTCTTTGTCCTCTTGGACCGTTTGACTTATCTCTTTGGGCTCTTGAACTTGTGTAGGGTTTATATGGAATTCTTCTATTTTTTTCTATAGATCATGTGCATTCTTATATACCCCTACACTACTCAAAACATGGTTAGGCAAAATATTAATCAATGTACCAATTACCTTTTCATTTGCCCTAGATTGATTTTGTTGCTCTTGATTCCAATATCTAGGGCGAAGATTCTTCCTGTGTTTATCTCTAGGAATTTCAAATGATTCTTCAAGTGCGATCCTAAGGTCCCACTCATGCCTCTATCCGCATCCTCCAATAGTTGAAATCCTTGGGATCATAGAGAGGTGGGACATTGATGTCATCCCCCAACTTGTCTTCAATTTCCATCTTCTCTAGCTTGTGCCCTTTCGGCGATTAGTCCGACAAGAGCGGTCCTTCTCTCTGATACCACTTGTTAGATAGTTGACGTATGCTAGAGAGGGGTGAATAGCAATTCTTCGATTCATTCTTCTACCTACGTTGTTAGTTGCGCAATCGGAAATATAATAAAATAAAACTAACAACTAAACAATGGTAACAATATTGATTTACTTGGTATCCACCTCCAAGAGGTGACTAATCCAAGAATCCTTCGGTGGATCACTCCCCGGATGACCTCCGGCTAGCCTTGTCGCTCCCTGTGGGTGGAGAAACCTCACTACAACACCTCGACAATATCTAAGCACCAAGACTACTATTTGGCTCTTGACCAAAGCCAAATTCGTCAAACCTTTCAGCCAACATGAAGTCCTCTTAAATAGAACTAAGGCTGAAACCCTCGCCACCAATCGACTGCTCCCAGGGCAGTCGACTGGTGCCAGCCAAACAGTAGTCCAATGGCTAGCTATAACGACTAGTTTTTAACTTTACCAGTCGACTGCTCCCAGGGCAGTCGACTGGTCCCCAGCCAAAAACTTTCTGTGAGTTTTATCAGTCGACTGCCCCAAGGGCAGTCGACTGGTCCACTCACACACCTAAGGTTTCCCTTCCCGAGTACACTTCTCTCAACACTCGAACCCTAGGATTTTCCCGAGTACAATCACTCAGCACTCGTACCCTCACGATTCAACTGACCCCTCACTAGCAGCATCGACTATTGCCTTCGCGCCCTCTTCATCTTCGACTCCCATCCCTCAGATACACGCAAGTCTCCAGTTTGCCTCTATGTTATTCTTCACGCATGCCTCGAAGTCCACGCCCCTCAGCTCATCGTCCCTGATCTCCATAGTCCCTCAGGTGCGCACACAAGCCCGCGGCTTGTTTCCATGCCACCCTTCACCATTACGAGGCCGTCCAGCTAAGCCAATATGTGTAACCTGCACATCCTGTACACTCACATACACATATCAAATACACAAGGCTAAGCCTAACTTAAACCCTTTGCCCAAACATCAAAACACTTGGTCACTCCGGACCATAGATTGCCTCAACAAGGATTATATGATATTACGAGTTATTTTGGGTACTTTTGTTATTTTCATTGTATGCTGGAGTTAAACAAATTAATATTTTGATTTTTTATTTTAATTAAAATTTTGTTTCTTCCTTGTCAGTTTTTATATTTTATTTTTATTATAGTTGAATGTTAAATTGTTGATTATTGAAAATTGAAATCAAATTATGTAGGAGCTTCAGAATCGATTGACCGATCGATTGAACATTGTCTATCGATTGGCCAATCAATTGGCATGAGTGTTTGCAAGAAACAGAAACTTACCGAATCGATTAGCCGATCGATTGACCACTATCAATCAATCAGCTAATTGATTGGCTCAGTTCCACCTAGGCGTCAAAGCACTAGGCGATGGGTGACCGCTCGCTAGGGATGGAAACAGGCCATGTCAGGCTTTTGCCTTAACAGACCAAGCCTGTATCGTAACAAAATGGCCTGAGTCTGGCCTGTGACCTGTTATAGGCTTTGTTCTTGGCCTAAACCTGACATGTTCAATAACCTAGTCTAACCTGCGACCTGTTTACAAAACCTGTAAGTTAGAACACTTTATACAGACTAACAGGCCAAAACATTAAACAGACCGAAAACTAACCTTAACAGACCTTGCATCATACAGGTCTCAAAACATGTCTTGCATCATACAGGCCTCAAAACAATCTAGGCCTATAAATATATGCATATGTATCTAATCTTAATAGGCCCAAGCTAGCCTGTTAGGCGTGGTAGTCTTTATATTGAGCCTGGGTCTGACTTGATAAAAAAATAGGCTTTGAAACATGCCTTAATATTATCCTATTTCTAAACAGGCTAAACACAGGCCAGGCTAGGTCACAGGCTCCTGACAGGCCGCCTGGCCTATTTCCATCTCTACTGCTCGCATACCACTTAGCGCTTTTTATAACATTGGGTATATCTATATAGCATAGTAGAAATGGAGGTAGTGACTTCTTCATCCTCCTATATAATTAAGACGGCGAGTCATAGATGTGATCGTGGTTGCTCACATGCTATTGTAATGTGTTTGTTTAGGAAAATGATCTCGTATTTGTATTGTGAGTAATATTTTTAATTTGAACATATAAAAGTACTTATGTGGATCATATATATCTATGTAAAAGTAAACGAATTTTGGCCAGTAGGTGCACAAGATTGTACTATTTTACCAACCTGTAGTGTTGTGCAAGCTGGCAAAAGGAAGAAAGTGAGGATCGAGTCGAAGCATAGTAGAAAGGGTCAAAAAAAAAGTATAGCGGGTGCAAACAATTAGGTCATAATAAAAGATCGTGTAGAAACTCTCCTGGTGAATAGGGCAATAAATGAACCAAACATTCATGAGCAAGCTTGGTGTTTGGCTTGATAAGAACTTGTTTATGTTCGTTCAATACATACAAGATCAATTAAATAAACAAGCTTAAATAACTCTTTAAACTAAAAAAACAAGCTTAAACAGATATATGTTCAACTCATTAATATTCATGAGCAACGTTCATGAACATCATTCATGAATAATGTTTATGAACAATGTTAATGAATAATATTCGTGAACAATGTTCACAAACCATGTTCATTAATACAACTCTTATCAACATACTAAATAAATAAAAAAAATTAAAATAAACATACGAGTTTAAATTATCAAGCTCAATTACCAATCAAACAAGCTTGAATTTAAAGATCAATAATATCTAAATGAGCCAAGTTCAAACCAAGCTCATGCTTGTAAAAAATAAACTAAGTCAATCTTGAACAATCATTTGAAATGCTTGATTTATTTTAGGCTCAGCTTTGTGCCTTCATCCAGATATCGAAAGTTGAAGATGATTAATATTCTACACCTCAGTTGGAATCTGTTAATATTATACAATTTATTTAAAATTAAATTATGTTTTGATACCTTGATGTAGGAAGTGTCTTCGTGAAGCTCGATCAGCTTCTCCAAAAGGTCTTTGGCGCTTTTGAATAGTCCGACCCGATTCAACTCTTCTTTAGTCAAGCGACCTTGTAAAGTTCGAGTCGCCTTAACATCAGCCTCGATCTTTCTCATCATTGGTTCGTCCCATTTGTCGTAGGCGAGTAGTACTCCATCTTCGGTGGGGAATGTGAAACCTGTTTGAATTATAATCTATATTTCCACTTGGGTCTTTAGGTGGAATTCCATCTGACCCTTCCAATAGTCGAAATCCTTGTTGGAGAAAAGAGGAGGTTGGGTGGTACTATATCCTTCTTGATGAACTGTTTAGAATAATCCCAGCATACACAAAAATGGCAGAGAATGTACCAAGACTTTGTATTAGATTAGTAGTGTGAGGGCATAAAATAACGTACTTGAAAAAATACCGCTGGAGTGGTGTTGCATCAATTTCGAGAACAATAATAATGATAGAAAAATAATGACAAAAATAATATTTTTTTACTAAAAAAACCCGAAAAAACAATGCTCTTATGGTCGTGACACCAATTTAGAGCGCCCCCGCTCTAATACTAATTGTGCTAGCGGGGGAGGCAGGGTGAAATCATGAGAATACGCAGTAGAAATAAAAGAAGTAAACACAAAGCTAACACTATTTTTTTTACTTGGTTCATAGCTCGGCGACTGCTAGTCTAAGGCTTGCACTCATTGAGTGTGCTCAATCCACTAATAGCTTGAATGTTTACAAAGATGATAAATTGAAAGTAGAATAACAAAAATGATTATACCAACGTCTTGATGTGTAATCTTGGGTGTTATTGTCAGTGCAACGTTTCAGTGTCGAAGAGTTTTCCGAGCAACACGCGAGTATGGAAGTCATAGGAATTGATGTATTCAAGATGTTGGTTAAAGTCTCTTTTTATAACCCCATCCAGGGTCCTGGACCACTCCCGGGCGCCCCCATCAAGCTGACATGGCGAGACCTCGGTGAAACTTTATCCGCCAAAGTTTATCCTGGTCTGAATGCCTGGACCACTTCCAGATGCTTGGAGGCTGACATGTGCTATCCAATCATAGCGCACCAACTTAGCTGCACGCGTGGCTAGATTCGAACAATTCCGGGCACCTAGACTCACTCCGTGCGCTTGTCCTCAGGTTGCTCGGACCTCTAGGTGCCTGGACCGCTTCTCAGACGTATGAAATCTTTTTTTCCGGTCAACTTTCAGTTTTGATTTTCTACACCACAGAGTTAAAAAAAAGGCAAAATGTGAAATATAAATAATTCTGATAGTCTTGGAACTATCTAGTTTTGACTTTGAATTTCGTTGAAATCCTAAGTCGAATAGATGTCTATTGTTCCCTCAATGGGGAACGTGTCCTCACCTACTCCTCTTAGGAGAGTTTATCTTTTGTCAAATATCCAGTCCTTCAAACCTATTTATACTTTTTCTCATCATTCGATCTTTGACTTTTGGGACTTTTCGCTAGACGTCCGATCGTCGACCTACCTAGACTTCCTTATGGTGTTCGCGACCCCCAGGACTTCTACTCGATGTCCTCGTTCTGCTAAGACATCTGCCCGGTCCCTTTGACCAAGACTTCATTATCCAATCCACACGATTATGACTTCTTGCCATTAAGACCAGGACTTCTTTGCCCAATCACCCGACTAGGACTTCTTGCCCAATCACCCGACCAAGATTTCTTTGCTTAATCACTTGACCAGGACTTCTTGTTTAACATCAACTAGAATTTTTCTGCACACTAATTCAACTCGTTATATCACAATAACTTTTGCCAATATCAAATCCTTAATCCCTTTTTGACGGATGTATGTTCTCGGAGAAAAAAATTTCTCTTACCCTGTAATTATTCGACGACCGACTATAAATTGACCTTATAATTTATTTCTCTTTATAAAATTTAAAGATGGATTTTATATATATATATGATAGGGTTGAATAAGCCCGTGGCGGGCACGTGGGATGAAGAAGATGCAGGACGTGACACTTCGGATCGGAAAGACTCTCCTGCCCGGGCCACGGGATCCGCCCGGGAAGGTCAACCAAAAGATCCCCCCGGGCTCACCCCGAGGGATTGGGCCTGAGAGCACCTCTGGAGGCACCGCGTCTGCGCTCACCCGGGCCGAAGGACCCTGAGATCAACTTGGGAGGCGGAGCCCCAGCAACGGCCGAACTCGAGTACAGACCCCCTCCCCTTGACCTATCTACAGATAAGTTTCCCCGTCACACGGAGTCATTACGACCCTTAATTAGCGCCACGGGCCAAAGCAGGATAACAGCACAGACTGTTTCAATGGCTAGCCTGTAACCGCCGGAAGAGGGGGGGACAATGTGGCGCAAGTCACGGAGACGTGGCATAGATCGAGGGCACAAGCCTGGTCTACGGACATCAGTATAAAAGGTAGTCCAACCCCTCTGGTAAAGGGGTTACGTTCTCTCAACTCTAGACATCTTCTTTACTTTTCGCAACCTTTTCTTCTGGACAGACACTGACTTAAGCGTCGGAGTGGACTCCGCCAGACCCCTGCCGACGTGTCCCCTAACGCTTGTGTTAACTTCGCAGGATCCTAAGTTCCTCCCCGCCTCAGCAACTACCCCAGGGGTGAAGCTCCGGTGTCTAGCCATCATCGTCGACTCTTTCCAGAAGTATATATATATATATATATAGAGAGAGAGAGAGAGAGAGAGAGAGAAATGCTCTGCTGTGGACCGCGCGCTGCGAACCGCGCGCTGTGGACCGCGTGCGCGACACGCCTAATCGGTCACCAGACCGATCAGGAGTTGGCTTGATCGGTCTGGTGACCAATCAGGCATTGCCTGATTGGTCCCATGACCGATCAGGCGTTGGCTTGATCGGTCTGGTGACCAATCAGGCATTGCCTGATTGGTCCCATGACCGATCAGGCCAACGCCTGATCGGTTACGTAGGGGCTCGGCGAGTCCTCCGATCGTACCAGCGGCCTTCGGCCGCCGCCTCCGAACAAAACTATAACCCAGGGGGTTAGCGATGAACCCTAGGGGGTAGGGTGGACCCGTCGGGATACGGTGATCAGTCACGGAGAGGCTCCGCGAGTCCTCAGATCGTACCGGCGGCCTTCGGCCGCCGCCCCCGAACAAAACTATAACCCAGGAGGTGAGCGATGAACCCTAGGGGGTAGGATGAACCCGTCGGGGTACGGTGAACCCGTCGGGGTACGGTGAACCCGTCGAGGTACGCTCCCGAGCCTTCCTGAGCCCCTCCGTAATCGATCAGGCGTTGGCCTGATCGGTCACGGGACCGATCAAGCATTGGCCTGATCGGTCCGGTGACCGATCAGGCGTGTCGCGCACGCGGTCCCCAGACGAACAATTATATATATATATATATATATATATATATATATATATATATATATATATATATATATATATATATATATATAGGACTATAATATTAATAAAACAATAATCCCACACATTTAAAACAACATTATTAATTTATATATATATATATATATATATATATATATATTATATATATATATATATATATATAGGACTATAATATTAATAAAACAATAATCCCACACATTTAAAATAACATTATTAATTTATATTTAATCATATTTAAAAATATTTAAATATTACTAATCCCTCTGCTCTTCAACTAAAATTATATTATTTAAGTTTTATATTTTAATTTTATTTAGTCTAAGGTGATAAAAAATGATTTCTATTTTTAGTGTCCGGCTAATTTATTTCAGATATCAACGTGAAAGAGATAAATCTATAAGATATAATATGTGGAGAGTACATACACATTTATTTGTAGGATTTTATTTAGTCTCAGGAAACCAAAGGCAGGTCGTCCGGATGAAGAAAAGATTATATCCGACTGCATTTTCTTAGTCGGACACTTATCGATGTGATCTTCTCCAACAAACCACGACTAAAATATTATAAAATCTTACCCCAAAAAAAAAACAATCCAGTTTTGTTCTTTCGTCTTTTTTTTTTCTCTAGCTTTTTTCAATATCTACGCATGCCTTAGTTGGGAACGCGAAGAGCCTTCGGCCAGGCCACCGGCGAAGCCAATGGCGGCAGACTCTGCAACTTGCAGTCCGCCGAAAACAAGTGACCAGCGTTGCGACGCTCGGCCGACGACATCACTAGCCCATCGACGATCCGGAGCAACACCCTCTCCTGCTCCTCCGCATCGCTCCACTCGTGGATCTCTGCTCTGAGAGCGTGAGGGTTCTCGGCGACGAGTTCCCACAGCGGGAAGTTCTTCCTCGGCATCACAAAATCCTGCGGGCCGAGCCGGAGCGAAGGACAGTAATCCCCCTTCCCGTCTCCCAGGTAGACGATGCGCTTCTTCCCCTCCGCAAGAGCCGTCGACGCTTGAATTCTCTCCACTATTTTGCTCTGTATTGTATATATAATTTTAACAGGGTTCCAACTCAGATCCTGCAGCCTACAAATCAACAATGGCGGAAAGCTCACCTTGCACATGTTGGGAGGGCAGAGATTGCAACCATGGGAAGAGCTATTGAAGTCGTGATAAGGCAAGATTCTCAGCCTCCCTTCCTCGTCCACGTACCCAGGGTTCGTGTTGATCTCCGAGAAGTAGCCCATCAGACCGTGGTGCTTCAGAATGGTCTCGATGAAGAATCTATTGGCATCGCTCACTATCCTCAAATCGCACCTGAAAATCGAACCAGGAACGATTCAGACGACCGCAAAGGGAAGAAAACACAAAACGAACAAATTAAAGATGAATTAACATACCCGAAAGAGTAAGCTGATTTGATAGCGGCGACGGTCTGGGCCGGCAAAGGAGCATTCTTTAATCTCTCTGAGATTTCCTCGATTGTTCTTCCTTGTGCATGGAGCTCCCTCATGATTGTATCCTGAAATATATATAGATCAGAAGAAATCAGCATTGCAATCGCTACCTTTCGTTTCGCACTGTGTCAGAAAAAACCATGCCAACCATAGCAGTGTTCCATGGCAAGGTCTCGAGAAGCTGGTCGAAGCGCTGCGTGCCGCCGAGCTCGTCGATGACCCAGTTATCGCTGTCGCAGTCGATGATGGTCTTGTCGAAGTCGAACACCACGACGGCGCCGGCCATGGAAGAGATAATGTAGTTGGATTAGGATTGCAGAAGGGCTGGGTTGGTTACCGGAATTTATAAGGAGGCAGGGAAGAAGAAGATGCCGAGGGAATATTACAAGGTGCTGCGATCGGAAGGTGGTCTTAGATTTCGTAGCCACGAGTTTTCTGGCAGCGGATCGCGGCGTACCGAGATTTGGGGGAATAAGCTCTTGGAATATTCCCTATTGGAGTCCAAACACGAGTAGAGCCGCAGCCGCAGCCGCAGCCGCCAATTGGGACGCGTGGCAACTTTTTGATAGTATAGTTTTATTGGAAGTGTTGCATTATAAATGAGGTGACATTTATTATGTACTAATTTAATTATTATTTAAATATCGACAGTGATTTTTAATCACCGTTCTGAATAAAATTATAATCTGAGAAGCACGGTGAATCTATCGAGGATTGCTTCAATTAAAGTATCATATTATTAATATTAAATTTCACGTTGAAAAATTCACGTTGTCTATCATTTTTGATAAAATAATACAAATATAAAAACACAGGACACATAAAATTCATTAGTGTGTAACAAAAATATTTTGAACAATTATCGGTGTCTCGTAAAATATATAAAAATATAAAAAGATATGCATATAACAAAATAAATTAATTTATATGGTCTAGAAATGGAGTAAATTATCATAAATTCTTTAATACCAAATTCAATTTCCCCCTAATTCCCTTATAAAACAATTTATTCTCAGTCTACCATTTTTTTAACTATCTAATGTATATAAAGTAACTTAATTATTTTATATTTTTTATAGATAGAAAAAATTTAAAATCATGTATAATTTTTCTAAATTCAACCCATTTAAAATAAAATTTAACATATTTATTATCAAATTAAGCACAACTCTTTTTCCATTTCTCGCCAAGAACAAAAGCTCTGATTATTTTTTATAGGTATAAATAAAAATCTAAAAGATATATAATTTCTCTTAAATTCAGTATCATTTAACTATAATCGAGTGTATTGTCTATCCAATTAAAATTAAACGCGACTCTTTTCTTTCCTGATCAATCGAATCGAAGTTTATACCAATCAATTAGCTTAGGCTTAATGATTGGATGATTTAGTTAAATGGTATTGAATTTAAGATAAATTATATCTCATTTTATTTTTTTAATTAAAAAAAATAAGGATAATTAGGTAAATCAGAGTACTAGAGAGTTGAAGCAAAGAAAAATTCGTATACAAGGAGTAAGAATAAATTTTTTTTTATGCAAATATTGAAGAGCAAATTGAGTTTGATATTAAGGATTTTAGAGCAATTTATGGCTAGAAATTTCAATTCCATGACTTATAGTCCGTAGATCACTCATTTGTTCTCAGAGTGTCTTTATATTTTATCCTTCTCGTATACTTTACAAAGTTAGAGAAACCTCTTCTTACAACCTTAACTCATATAATAAGGGATACAAATGATAAAAAAAAAACAAATATAATACAAAGAAGAACTACAATTGAACTTGTGTTCTTTCACTTCGTTTGTTTAAGAATAACTTGAAAATTCAAAACCACTCTATAGAACTAGTGCCAAAAATTTGTCTTTAGCCCCATCTTATAAAGCTTTTGTTGTTTTTTAAGAATTCACCTAATTAGTCTACTAATAATTTGCCTAGTCGACTAATTGTTACAATTAAATCAATTGGTCCTACCTATAATCTTATTCTGAAATAAAATCCTGAAAGCTAAAGCCAACGGAATTGAAAATAATTATAAAATCAAGTGTAAGTAAAATAATGCTATTGTAATCATATTTTATAAGTGTTGTAAAATAATGACAACCCAACAAAATCAAATTATAAATCATTGTGTAGTCGACGTTTTGACAAAACCAACGCCGACGCACGAAGCTTTGGCAACGAAGCCAAGACATACTTTGGCTCCTCGATGGCGGCCACTATTGTAATTGCGATCGAAGAAGAAAATAATAGGGATTAGAATTATCTGTCTAGCTGTTTTTTACTTGCTAAGTCTTGTCCTCGGAGAGTGATGCATACGCCATGATGGTCGGTGCAGCGGTGGTGATGCAATTGACTCACTCCACAGTTGGACATCGGGCGGTGCGCCTTCGCAGTGTCGTCTGACGACGCACGCTGCGTGTTAAAGACTAGGAGCGAGTGGTTGAGAGAGAATCAGATATTCCATTTACAGAAAGCGATTAGTGAGTGTTTGAAAAAATTTTTACTTCTTATAAAATGATTCTGATAGAGATTATCTTGAAGTTAGTAAGAAATTAAAGTATAGAGTGTTTGGAAATAGAAGCTAAAAGTTGATACAAGATAAAATTTGAGTGTTTGGTGAATAATTACTTCCAAGCTTAATTTTTAGTTAAATGACAACAATATCCTTAAACTATATAAATTATTATTTTTAATTATCTAAATATAATTTTGATACACCATCAATAATGTTTTATATATTTATTATTATATTTTGAATATTATATCAAAATTAATTTTTTTTAATAATATATATGTTTAAAAAATATATAATTAATAAAAATATAAATATAAAAAAATAATAAAATTTATATAAATTTATAAAAAAATTATGAATATATAAATTATATGAAAATATAAAATTTTATTTAAAAGTATGGTGGTAATTATGTAAAATGATAAATTATTAAGGGTATAAATGTCTACTTTTAATTCTAGACTATAAGCAAAAAAGCAGAAGCAGAAAAAAATATCAAATTCTTACTTCCAGCTTTTGGCTAAAAGTTATAGAAGTTAAAGCAGAATCTGGTATTCACAAATACTCAAAAGTGCTTCTATGTAGCTAGAATCTAAAAAGCAGCTAGCAGAAGCTCTCCCAAACACTCCCTAATACATGCTGCGTGTTAGAGACTAGGAGCGAGTGGTTGAGAGAGAATCCGATATTCCATTTACTGAAAGAGGTCTAATACACGAAATGAAAAAAAATTCAATGAAATAATTATTGAATGATGTGATGTTTTATATGTACATATTCGATTATCGTTTGGGCATCATCGGTAACCTTCGATCACCGTCCCGAATTAAATTATACCCTGTGGGGCACGATGAACCAGTCGGAGATCGCTGCATGCAAAGTATCACGTCATTCACTGAGCTTTTCTTTGACATTTTTCACTAAGCATATCATTTTCCTTAAAAATAAAAAGAGCTAGTAAGCTATAGTCCTATATAACGGTAGGTCACCTCCGGGGCTATGGTGCAGCGGTAGGGCGACTAGTCGCTATTCCAGATATTCGCGGTTCCATCCCTAGCTACAACGTATTTGCAGGAATTTTTCCTTCAAATGAGGCGCGAATCGTGGGACGCTAGGCTTCTAGACCGCTCACTGCGAGCGCTTCCTGATTTACCCTGACGGGCGGTGGGAAACTTCCGTGAAGCCGGGCCGATCGCCCAAAGTTGGAAAAACCTCGTTAATCATTTTTTATATAGCGGTAGGACGTTATCCTCGCGGCCAATGAAAAATTTTTATGTGAACGAATTGATCGCTCAAGGTTGGAAAAACCTCGTTAATCATTTTATATAACGGTAGGCCGACCTCCGGGGCTATAGTGCAGCGGTAGAGCGACTAGTCACTATCCTAGACACCCGCGGTTCGATCCTCGGATATGATGTATTTGTAGGAATTTTTCTTCCAAATGGGACACGAACCCTGGGACGCTGGACTTCTAGACCGTCCACCGCGAGTGCTTCCCGATTTACCTTGGCGGGCGATGGAAAACTTCCGTGAGGTCAGGCCGGTCGTCCGAGGTTGGAAAAATTTCGTTAATCATTTCTTTTATATATAGCGGTAGGACGACTAATCGCTATCCCAGGCATTCATGGTTCAATCCCCAACTATGCCGTATTTGGAGGATTTTTTTTTCAAATGAGGCGCGAATCCTGAGATGCTGAGCTTCTAGACGGTCCACCGTGAGCGCTTCCCGATATACCCTAGCGGCCGATGAAAAACTTTCGTGAAGTCGAATCGATCATCCGAGGTTGAAAAACTCCGTTAATCAATTTTTTTTTATATAGCCCTAAAATAGATCCGTCTTTGAATAGGCTAAAGTTGATTCATCAGCGATTAAAAAATTCATTCTTCGTCAGGGACGAAGTTATTATTTGTTATAAATTTTACAACAAATTTAGGTTTTTCATCACAAAATTCGTCATTTATCAAGGATGAATTTTTTCGTCGCTGATCAAGGGCAAAACCATTTTGGTCCTTAATCAATGACAAAAATATTCATCCCTGATCAGGGAATTTTCGTCCAAATCTTTACCATGATTATCTATAACAAACTATAGACTGTATCAAGGTAAAAGGATGTTTGATGATAAAAAGATTTTCATTGATAGAGTATGACCATTAAAGTACAGAACATATGGCAAAAAAATCTATAGAAATAAAAAAAAATCCCTAACTTAAAATATTCCTTATCATCACCTATAAAGATTAGTCCACTGAAATAAATACAGATGTTTTCACGACCTTCTATGGACATCACAGAGAATCCTGGAACATTGGACGTTTAGACTGGCCATCGCGAGCGCTTCCCGATTTATCCTGGTGACCAGTGGGAAACTTCCGTGGGGTCAGGCCGGTCACCCCAGTCCGCTGCCTGGTTCATCATTTTTTTTTTTACAAAGAACAAACTCTTTATATGTAATCGTAGAGATCCTCCTCCCCCCGGGTGAAATTCAAAATTCATACACATGAAAAGAAGAAAAACAAAATTCCAACGGCTAGAGATCTTCTTGAATGAAACTTGATAGGGATGAATATCCCAGGATCAATACGTGACACAAAAAAATTACATGGAAGAATCCGTCGAACCAGAGCTCTGAGGTCAGACCGAGACTATCTCGGAAAAATGGATCAGAGCCCCGAGATCAGACCGACAATCAGGCTCCCGAGACTACTTCAGGAGAATGTAAGAAAGCACCCGAAGTCAGATCGGGAATCGAGCTCCCGAGACTATCTCGGAAAAATGAATGAAGACCCTGAGGTCAGCTCGGGAGATGAAACTCCGAGACTAACTCGGGAGAGTGGTGCCCAAAGATCAACATAGGAGTCAGAAAGTCCGACTTTAAGTAGTCGTTCCTCTTTCCAGAACAGGAAAGTCATCGGATAATTATCGTCCGCAAAGCACAATAATTAAGGCCTTAATGATCGCAACAGTCGTTACCAAAAGATAGGATATCTATCAAGTAACCGATGATTAAGGGACGTGGAGGAGAACGCGGGGACACGCATACCAAGACCTCAGGTATATAAGATGTCTCAACCTCCAGGTAAGGGGGGAAGCTTTCTGAATTGAGAAAAACTTTAATTCCTCGTTGTCCTCCGAAAAGAGATAAGATTTGTGACTTGAGCGTCGGAGTGGGCTCCAATAAAAAATCTTCCGGTGCGCCCCCTTTAACGCTCGTGTTAATCTCGCAAGGCGTGAACATCTTCTCCCCGTCACTGTCATCGTGGGCTGCACTTTGGTGACTCGTCATCCTCGTCGTTCACTTCTAGAATAAGTTTGGCGTTGTCTGTGGGAAACTTCAAGGCACCAGAAAGAACATTGTGATGGCTGATTCAGAGGGACAACCCATCATTCTGACACGGGAGGAGTTGGATCGTTTAGTCGCCAATGCCGTCAAAGGAGCGCTGGAACAACATCAAATTGAGCAAGTCGCTCGCGACGAGCAGCTTCGATGTAGGGCGAAATCCCAAGAATGTCTGCCTCGCATCACCGAAACCGAAGATCTGTCTCGCCACCGGCAGGATCAGCAATGACAGCTCCAACGCCTCGGCGAGATTCCTTGGGAGATATGGAGAGAGCGCATTCTGTTGCCTCTAGCGTTTTAAGGTAGGAGGAGGGGTCGGGGAAGATCGAGGCCTCCAAAGCCCTCCTCAAGTCTCCCTCTACACCTTTTTCTTAGGGCATTATAGCGGATCCCATGCCCAAGCAATTTCGTGGTCCAGGAATTGCTGACTACGATGGGAAGACGGATCCGGAGGACCACATCTACAAATTTGAGAACGCGGCTCTCTTACACCAATACACAGATGGTGTGAAGTGTCGGGTGTTCTTGAACACCATATCAGGGGCCGCCCAGAGACGGTTCTAGAGACTACCTCAAAATTCGATAAACTCTTTCCTGGAGTTTAGAACCGTCTTCTTACACCACTTCACCAGCAGTTGGCGATACTAGAAGACGGCGTTGAACCTGTTCGCCCACAAGTAGAGGGCCAAAGAACCACTAAAGGACTATATCTAACGGTTCAATCGGTTGGCTCAAGATGTGCCAACCGCTACTTCGGAGATCCTCATCAACGCTTTCACGCAAGGATTCTCTGAAGGCGATTTCTTTCGATCGCTGGTGAAGAAGCCATCAACTAGCTTTGATGACTTATTGGAGTGCTTAGTCAAGCACATCAATGTCGAAGAGGTGCAGCATGCCCGCAGAAAAGATCCAGCGGGAGCCCCTATTCAAATCTCGGTGCGATTCGAGAGGAGGGAACCGCCCGCACCAGCTCGGGCTAAAGATCCTCGCTCCGGGAGGGATCATTGGGTCGGTAAGAAGTGGTTGTTGGAGACGGTCGACACCGCGACACCCGAGCCATCGAAGAAGTATTACGACTTTCATGGTAGTGCAACGCACTCTACAGAGGAGTGTTATACCCTAAAGAAAAGGAGGTCTAAGGATACGGATGCCAAACCCCGCAAACGGTGGAACAAAGTGGGCTATCGATAGCAATCCCCTGCCGAAGTCCTTCCCCTCATCGACGACAATCAGGGGAAGACAGATCCAGGTGTCGATCCTGATCACGTTCGAGGGGAAGGAGTCGGGAGATAGTGCCCTGCCAATCTATCTCCCTTGAAAGGGTCCCCAAGAAGGGCAAAGCTCTGGCGCGTGGATCTCCATCGGGCCATGTGTGAGTAATCTCAGGAGGACCGACTGGAGGAGACTCTCATCGGGTAAGAAAGGCTCATACCTGCCGGCTGGAAAACTAGCCATTGGGACGAGCAAAGACAAGCTCCAGGGCCCGGTTATTTCATTTGGCCCTGACGATCTGGAGGATGTGGAAGCCCCCCATGAAGATGCACTAGTAATCCTCACCAGAATAGCTAATTACGAGATTAAACACATCTTTTGTGGATACAGGTAGCTCCGTCAACATCTTGTACAAGGCAGCTCTGGACTAGATATAGATCGACAAAGAGGAGTTGCACCCTGTCTTCACCCCGCTCTTCGGCTTCACCGGATACCGAGTACAGCCGATGGGACAAATCTCCCAGTCTCTGTCGCTGGGGGACAACGCACTCTAGAGGACAAGGAGGACTTCCTTCATGGTCATGGATGCCCCCTCATCCTACAACACCATTCTGGGGTGACCGACGCTCAGCCTGTTCCAGGCGGTGGTCTCAGTCTACCACCAAAAGATTAAGTTCCCGATGGGCGAGCAGGTGGCCGAATTCAAGGGAGATTAATTGGCTTCCTGGCAATGCTACAGCGTGGAGGTCAAAACAGAAGCCCACAAGAACCCGAGGACGCATGAGACATTGCAAATCTACCTGGCCAATCCTTGAGAAGAAGAAGGGCCTAAAAAGAACGCAGGGAGGTTGAAAGCCGACCTGAAAGGACATGATAGCCGACTTGGAGGAAACATTCGCCACCTTGAGGGCCAATAAGCTGAAACTGAACCCCACCAAGTGTTTGTTTGGGGTGAAGAGTGGTCGGTTCCTCGGGTATATGGTGACAGAAAGGGGGATTGAGGCTAATTTGGAGAAAGTGCAAGTCATTCTTAACATATCATCCCCTCTCAATTTCAAAGACGTACAGCAGCTGAATGGATAAATTACAGCTCTATCCCGGTTCATCTCCAGATCTGCTGATAGAACTTTGCCATTCTTCAAGATTCTGAGGAAGACTATCAAGTTTGAGTGGGATGACCAATGCGAGAAAACTTTTACAGTTCTGAAAGCATATCTCTCTAAACTCTCCATCCTGTATAAGTCATTGGAGGGAGAAACGTTATTTGTCTACCTGTCCACAGCTAAGCAAGCCATGGATTTTGCGCTTATTTGGGAGGAGGGTACTACTCAGTATCCCATTTACTTCTTCGGGCATCTTATGAAGGACGAAGAAACTCGGTATACTACCTTGGAGAAGCTAACCTATGCTTTGATATTGATGACCCGAAGACTGAGACCGTATTTCTTGGCGCATCCCATTGTGGTGCTCACCAATAGTTCACTTGGGCGTGTCCTCACCAATCTAGAGGCTTTGGGACGGCTGATCAAGTGATCGGTAGAATTGAGCGACTATGGGATTGAGTACCACCCTCGTACTGTCATCAAGGCTCAAGCTCTAGCTGACTTAATGCTTGAAGTTGTCCCAGGACCTTAAGTTGATGGAGTGTGGAAAATTTATGTTGATGGTTCCTCCAACCACAAGCACAACGGGGTCGAAGTTCTGATGGTTTCCCCCAGGGGAGATGCAGTACAATTATCTATCTGACTCCACTTCCGGGTTACCAATAACGAAGCCGAATATGAGACGATCCTAGCTGGGCTACAAGCGGCCAAGTAAGTGGGAGCTGCTCAAGTTATCTTACACTCAGACTCTCAACTCGTGGCTTAGCAGATAAACGGCGAGTTCAAAATTAAGAATGAGCACTTGTAGAGGTATGTGCCTATATATGAGCAACTGAAGTCTTCCTTCACTGAGGTTGTTTTGCAGAAGATATCCCGAGTTGATAATGTCAAGGCAGATGAGCTAGCCAAATTGGCCAACTCCATTACATTATGGACGCTAGAAGAGCCCAACGCTCTGGAAGGAACAGTGGCCCAGATCAGAGAAAAGGCCACTGACACTGCATTACCCGACTGGAGAGAGCCCTATGTGGAGTTCTTATGTTGTGGAGTTATACCGGCGAGTGATAAGGAAGTCCAACTTTTCCATCGCAGGGCAGCCAGGTTTATGCTAGTTGGGGAGTAGCTATATAAAAGGGTCTTCGCCCGACCTTTGCTCAAGTGTATTGGTCTAGGGGAAGTTGACTACATCATGTGAGAAATTCACGAAGGTATATGTGGAAGTCATATTGGGGGAAGATCCATGGCTAGGAAGATTATCCTGGCTGGATATTTTGGCCCACGCTGCAAGCAGATGCCGTCAAATTTATGGTCGGATGCGAGGCCTGTCAAAATTATCAGCATATCACTCATCGCCCGACTGAACTACTTCGAGCCTCCATTGTTTCCTGCCCCTTCGTTAAGTGGGGAATGGACATTGTGGGTCATTTTCCAATCGGACCTCAGTAGAAGAAGTTCATGTTAGTGCTTGCTGACTACTTCTCCAAATGGGTTGAAGTTGAACCGCTTGCGCACATCACATAAGTCACCGTGAAGAAAATCTTGTGGAAGGATATAGTCTGCAGGTACGACATTCCTTATAAGTTAGTGTTGGATAATGACAGACAATTTGTAGGGCGCAAACACAGAGAGTGGTGTGAAGGACTAGGTATTCACCAAGCCTTCACTTTAGTCGTATATCCCCAAGGCAATGGCCAAGCAGAAGTGGTCAACCGAGCGATTATTAGAGGGCTGAAGATAAAACTGGACCACGTCGGGGGTAGTTGGGTGGAAGAACTCCCGAGCATCCTATGGTCGTACCGTACGACTCCCAAAGAAGGAACAGGTTAGAGTCCTTTCAATCTGGTGTATGGAGAGGAAGCGATAATTTCGGTGGAGATAAGCGATGAGTTTGTCCGGCGGCAACACTACAACAAAGAAGGCAATGATCAGGAACGGTTGATCGACCTGGACCTGGTGGTAGAAGTGCAAGACAAGGCAGCTACCTGACTAGTTGCATATCGGCAGCATATGCAACAAGTGTACAATCAGCGAGTGATCACCCGAACTTTTAAAGTTGGGGATAAGGTCTGGAAAAGAATCAAGCCGGTCGGTGACCCCGGAAAGTTAGAGCCGCAATGGAGCGAACCTTACATCATTGTCAAAAAGCTCACTGGAGGCAGTTATTATCTACAAGACGATGAAGGCAAAAAACTGGAGAGACTATGACATGCAAATCACCTCCAGTCGTATCATACTCGGTGCAATATATATGTATTTGTGTGCATGTTTGTACTTCTTTGCAGTTTTAGTAATGAAAGAAACAAACAAAATGTCTCATCAAGACCCGATTCAAAATCTCGAAGACTCTACCATCTCGTGGTATCGAGGATGCCCGAGATCAGTAGGTCTGGTCATGGTGCCGAGGATGTCCGACCAGGAGCAGCTGAAGATTCTACCGTCTCATGGTGCCAAGGATGCCTGAGACGAGTAGACCTAGCCGTGGTGTCGAGGATGCCCAGCCAGGAGCAGGTGAAATCCCTACCATCTCATGGTGTCGATGATGCCCAAGATGTGTAGTCCTAGTTGTGGTGCCGAGGATGCCCGACCAGGAGTAGCCTAAATCTCTACCGTCTCATGGTGCCGAGGATGCCCGAGACGAGTAGACCTGGCCAAGGTGCCGAGGATGCCCGACCTAGAGCAGGTGAAGCCCCTACTATCTCGTGGTGGCGAGGATGCCTGAGATGTGTAGACCTGGTTATGGTGCCGAGAATACCCGACCAGGAGTAGCCTAAATCTCTACCGTCTCGTGGTGCCAAGGATGCCCGAGATGGGTAAACCTGGTCGTGGTGCCGAGGATGCCCGGCTAGGAGCAGGTGAAATCTCTACCGTCTCATGGTGTCGAGGATGCCCGAGATGTGTAGACCTGGTCGTGGTGGCGAGGATGCTCGACCAGGAGTAGCCTAAATCTCTACCGTCTTGTGGTGCCGAGAATGCCCGAGATGAGTAGACATGGCCAAGGTGCCGAGGATGCCCGATCAGGAGCAGGTGAAGCCCCTACCATCTCGTGGTGTCGAGGATGCCCTAGATGTGTAGACCTGGTTGTGGTGCCGAGGATGCCCTGACCAAGAGTAGCCTAAATCGCTACCGTCTCGTGGTGTCGAGGATGCTCAAGATGAGTAGACCTGGCCAAGGTACCGAGGATGCCCGACTAGGAGCAGGTGAAGCCCCTACCATCTCGTGGTGCCGAGGATGCCCGAGATGTGTAAACTTGGTCGTGGTGCCGAGGATGCCCCGACCAGGAGTAGCCTAAATATCTACCGTCTCGTGGTGCCGAGGATGCCCGAGATGAGTAAACCTGGCTGAGGTGCCGAGGATGCCCGACCAGGAACTGGTGAAGCTCCTACATTCTCGTGGTGCCGAGGATGCTCGAGATGTGTGAACCTGATAGTGGTGCCGAGGATGCCCAACCAGGAGTAGCCTAAATCTCTACCGTCTCGTGGTACCGAGGATGCCCGAGACGAGTAGACTTAGCCGAGGTGACGAGGATTCCTGGCTAGGAACAGGTGAAGCTCCTACCTTCTCGTGGTGCCGAGGATGCCCGAGATATGTGGACTTGGTCGTGGTGCTGAGGATGCTCGACTAGGAATAGCCTAAATCTCTACCGTCTCATGGTTCCGAGGATGCCCGAGATGTGTAGACCTGCCGAGGTGCCGAGGATGCCCGACCAAGAGCAAGTGAAGCCCCTACTATCTCATGGTGCCGAGGATGCCCAAGATGTGTAGACCTGATCGTGGTGCCGAGGATGCCCTACCAGGAGTAGCCTAAATCTCTACCGTCTTGTGGTGTCGAGGATGCCCGAGACGAGTAGACATGGTCGTGGTGCCGAGGATACTCGACCAGGGGCAGGAGAAGACCTTACCATCTCATGGTGCTGAGGATGTCGGAGATGGGTAGACTTGGTAGTGGTACCGAGGATGCCCGACCAGAGACGAGTAGACTTGAGCATGGCGCTGAGGTAGCGCCGCCGAGAATAACCTGGACCTGGACCATCTGGAGGTGTTGGCGACACCAAAGTTATATTGGTCTGGGCGAAGTGTTGAACAGGCCAAGTCCTGTCTTTGCCTGCGAAGACGATTAACAACGCATTAAATGCTCGTCTCTTCCCTGATGTTAGATCTCGCGTGTGTAAAGGAGTTTGTACGGGAGAAGAGGAAAAGAACGACACGCAGCATACGAGCAACAAGAAGATAAACAGAAAGTGACACAGAAGACAAAAAGGTTTCCTTTATAATATGGAATTACATTTAAAGAAAAAGATACGGAAGACAAATACAATTGAGAGTACATCCATTCAATAAAAGGGCAGAAGAAAAATATATTTCATTCAAACTTGGAGTACAGAAGAAAATAGTACAAAACTATTTCATTCAAAATTATGGATTACATCTGAGGTACATTCAAAAGCAAAAAATACAAAAGATAAATGACAACATAGGTTTGGGAAGAGCCCTACAGTTCTTTGTCCTTTGCCTGAAGTTCATCCCAAACCTGGCCGACGCTCATAAAGCTCATGTCCACCTCCAGTTTTAGCACTTTGGATCTTTGGAGTTGTTGGATGGCACCGTTAACGCCCTATTTTAGGCGCTTCCAGTCCTATCCAACTAAGATATCGCCGAACTCGTCGGATTGGAGGAACCTGGCCTTGAATTCGACCTCGACTCTACCTGTTGGGACTCTTCGTCAGCTTTGTATTTTTGCAGTTCTTCTAAAGCTTCGTCCTGGGCAATCTTTAGCTCGGCCGCCTCGGAGGATAGCCGGTCCTAATCTGCCTGGGCCTCCTGGAGCTACTCTGCCCTCGTCTGGAGCTGCAACTAGTTCCGCTGCAAGTCTTCTTGCAGGAGGCGGACGTCCTCCGACAGCTTCACCTCCCATTCTTCGAAGCACCCCTTCTCATGAGCTAAGTGACTCACCTCGTTAGTAAGGGTCTTCACCAGCTCAGATAGGAGGTGCTCCCGGTGGCGAGCGCTGCGCATGGAGGACTCAGAGGCTAGCAGGGAGTCCATGTAGTTCTCCACCTTAACCTGAAGACCCCTGCTGACCTCTGCATGCATTAGACCTTCCTCGCGAGCCCGGAAGACCTCTGCCTCTAATTCAGCTATCTGTTGGTGCAAGGCATGTTGAGGCAATCTGTGGTCCGGAGTGACCAAGTGTTTTGATGTTTGGGCAAAGGGTTTAAGTTAGGTTTCCCTTGTGTTCTCATATGTGTATGTTGAGTGAGCAGGATGTACATGTTACACATATGGACTTGACTGGACGACCTCGGTACGGTGAAGGGTGGCATGGAGATAAGCTGGAGGCTTGTGTGCACCTGAGGGACCTTGGTGGAGCAGGGACGATGAGCTGAGGGGCGCGGACTTCGAGGCATACGTGAAGGGTGGCATAGAGGCAAACTGGAGGCTTGCGTGCGCATCCGAGGGATGAGGCCTGAAGATGAAGAGGGCGCGAAGGCAACAATCGAGGCTGCGGAGGAGGAGTCAGTCGAGTCGTGAGGGTACGAGTGCTGTGTGATTGTACTCGGGAAATCATAGGGTTTGAGTGCAGAGTGGAATGTACTCAGGAAGGGTAACCTTAGGTGGGTGAGTAGACCAGTCGACTGGCCTGGGGGCAGTCGACTGATGGAACTCACAGAAGGGTTCTGGCCTGGGACCAGTCAACTGCTCTGGGAGCAGTCGACTGGTAGGTGGCTGGTGAGTTGGCTGAGAATTCGAACGTTGGGGTGCAACGGTCGAATTTCAGTGGCACCAGTTGACTGCCCTGGGAGCAGTCGACTGGTGGCGAGGGTTTCAGCTCGAGTCTTATTTAAAGCGGACTTCGTGGTGGCTGAGATTCTTGACAAATCTTGTCTTGGTTAAAGGAAAGATAGTAGTCTTTGTGGTCAGGTCTTCTCAAAGTGGTGGTGAGGTTTCTCCACCCACAAGGAGCGACGAAGGCTAGCCGGAGGTTATCCGGGGATTGATCCACCGACGGATTCTTGGATTAGTCACCCGTCCAGGGTGGATACCAAGTAAATCTTCCGTGTTAGCATTGAGAAAACGACAACAAAGTGCTATTCACCCCCCCCCCCTCTAGCATGCTATTCGATCTATCAATTGGTATCAGAGTAAGGACCACTCTTGATCAAACTAACCGCCGAGGGAGCACACGCTAGAGGGAAAAGAAAATGGAAGATAAGTTGGGGGACGACATCTACACTTCGCCGGCCTACGACCATGAGAATTTCAGATATTGGAAAGCGAGAATGGAGGCATGGTTCGGGATGGAGTGGGACCTTCGAATTGCGCTTGAAGAACCATATGAGATTCTAAAGGATAAGCACGGGAAGAGGCTTAGACCTAGGTATTGGAATCAAGAACAACAAGATCAAGCGAAAGTAAATGAAAAGGTAACTAGTATCTTAGTAAATCTTTTGCCTAACAAAATTTTGAGTGATGTAGGGGAACACCAAAACGCATATGAATTGTGGGATAAATTAAAAAGATATCATGAGACTCCTACACAAACTCAAGAGCCTAACGAGAAAAGCCCCATGACTCAAGAAGAGGAGAGAATTGAGTTATATACATCCTCAAGTGAAGTGGAAGAAGAGAGTGAGAAATCTTCAACCTCCTCAAGAGAAGAAGAGGAAGATGTCTCCACCTCAAGGATTGAGAGGGAGGAGAGACTCTCAACCATAACGGATCAAGAGGAGGCATCCACATCATCAAAAGTTGAAGAAGAAGCTCCAACCTCCACCAATGCAAGAGCCAAGGACCATATCACATGCTTTGGGTGTAATAAAAAGGGGCACTACAAGGGCATGTGCCCGAAAGGTAAAAAGGAGGTAAAATCTACACTCATTTCAAGTTCTTTTAAATCTAACATGAGTTGTAGGAATGGAGGAGCCCAAGAAAAGAAAAAGAAAATCCGATGCTTCACGTGTAGAGAGTTAGGGCACTACCACACCAAGTGCTCTAGAAAAGGAGAATTAAAGAAAATGGAGCATCTAAGAAGATGGGAGAAGGAGGAAAAGAAGAAGCAAAGATCACATCAAGGAGGGACTACAAGGGTAAGGGAGGTAATCCCTAACTCTAGATTTAAATGCAACTCAAATTCTAGTTCCTCCATGAATGTTAAGAATAGGACAAATCATCCCTCCATGCATGTTAGTTTTAAGAAAAATGCTTAATGGTGCATAACTTTGGATTTAGATACAATGATAGAACTAGGAGTAACAAGGTGGACCAATAATCTAAGAAAAGCATGCATCATGATAGACCTAGGACCTTTGTATCTAAGGATAATGACACTAATCCCAAGAAGGGAAGGAATGTGCCTAGAAAGGAGGATATGTCTAGGAATATCCAAGGTGGACATATGGGTTCTAGGGTTAGAACTCTAGAGAGGGAAAATCAAGTCTTGAGGGCAAGGCTTGATACATTAGAAAAGGCCCTAGAAAGATTCACGGTTGGATCTAAGGGCTTAGACATGGTGTTGAGTAGTTTAAAATCCAACTGTGATAGATCGGGTTTGAGATACCGGTCTAAAACCTCCAAGGCAAATGGAAAGAAATATGCTGGGGAAGCATATAATCATGGCAAGGAGGGTAAGCCCAAGGATGACAAGGGAGTGTCATCCAAAAGGAAAAAGAGTGACTTAACCAAAGACAAGGTGTCTAGGGTTAAGAGGGTTTATCTTGTAGGCCAAGAGTTACCGGGGGCACACCGGTGTGGCTTAGTCTGGAGAGAGTCACCTAGGGAGGTGACTAAGGCTCAGAGTTCAAGGGGGAGCTCTAGAAGCCTTTGGGGTCCATGGTAAATGGATCTCAAGAGTTTCTCTCCTAAGAAATTAGGTGAAATGTGCCAAAAAGGGTTGGAAGACTTGAATAAGTCTTAATCCTAGGTTTTAGCACATTAAAAGGGAATTTAAGGAGAAAAAGATGAAAATGAGGTTATAATTGACAAAATTAGGTTTTAATGGGCAAATATCACATAATTCCATGATAGAAATGAATTGTGATCAAGTATAGGAATATACATTAAGGAGAAGCCGAAATTAGAACTTTTGGATTGAGTTTAAATGAAACACTTTAGAAAGAATGGAATTTCGTGTCAATCTTGGGATATGGAGTACATTTATTTGAAAACATATTTTTCCCAAGTAGATATAGGATCCACAAATCTCCCTACAAAATTTCAGATTTTTCGGAGATTTGTAGAATTATTTAGGGATTTCTGAAATTGGGCTGAACAACCTGAAAATCAGGTATCAGTCGACTACCCCAGGTCTCAAGTCCAGAAACTCTCTGTGAGTTTTGGCAGTCGACTGTCATATAAGCAGTCGACTGATTAGTGATAGTTTGCAAAAAGGGCATATTAGGTGATAAGAAGTTGCAAAATTGGAAACATAGGAAAGTATCATGGTATCTTGAGAGATTTTGTGGATTGACATTATATGATTTCAAGACTAATATTGAATGATATTGGATAATTAACTCTTGATGAATGAACAAAACATGGAAGCTTCCCACATATATCTAGGATTGGGAGATAAAAAGGGAAGTATTAAGGATGATTTTGGTGTGTGAAATGACAATGAATAGAATTGGCAAACATATGGCATTATGGCTAGATTTCAAAGTTGATACAAAAATGACCATGTCTAAGGAAATTAGAAGTTGTACCAAAAGTCAAGCACATTGTGGTTTTTATGAAATCTTATTTTTCTAGGATAGGGTGTATCCTAGCAAGTGTGCTTGCAAATCTTTAGGATTTTGTTGGGTATTGTTGAAGTTCTTGTTGGCACTAGGGATAAGGTTGCTTGGGGGCAATTCTTTAATGGTGGCCAAGGGAGAATAACTTGGTTGTTAGATTGGGTAGAACCTAACTTGGTGTTAGGGTGTTAAGTTGGGTAGAACTTCACCTAGGAAAAATGAAAAATGAGAGAAAACATAGGTTAAGGGGGAGGTTGCCTCCTTGTTTACCTTAAGTTTCATGGAAAATTTTTGGGTTTTGTGTCCAACTTGGGAACCGTGATAGATACATGCTGAAATATATTTTTCCCAAGTAGGTATAGGTACCACAAAGTTCTTCACGAAATTTGGGAGTTTTTGGAGAATTGTGGAAATTCTGGTGCAATTCTGAAATTGGTCAGAAAATTGATTTTCAGAGTATCAGTCGACTGCCAACATGAGTAGTCGACTTGTCAGGGCTGGTGTGGGTATCCAGCAGCTGACTTAGGTCCAAATGATGGAAAATAAGTGTATGGGAGGCTCGTACATATTGTTTATGATCATTAGGAATTCAAAGAACCAATAATTGGGATATTGTTGGGTTCTTTTTTATGTTAGGCAAAGGGGGAGAAGTTTGGGTTTAAGTTGGGAAATCAAACATACCTTTGCTAGAAACCCTAGGTTTAGGGGGAGCTAAGATTAAGGGGGAGTATGGTTGCTCCATTCTTGGCGTAAGGGGAACCTTGGAGAGGTTCTTAAAAAGTCGTTATAAGTCCAATGTAGGGGGAGCTTGGGAGAAGCTTTAAAAAGCTTGTTTTTGTTGAAAGGTCCTAACTTGGAGGGTTAGGTGTTGAAAAGTCCTAACTTGGAGGGTTAGGTGTGAAAAGTCCTAACTTGGAGGGTTAGGTGTGGGATGCCTTGGGATAGGATCAATGCATTGCATATGCATTGTTTAGCATATTTTTGCTATTGACTACTATTTTGTTTTCCCTAACTTAAACGTATTGCTAAACATCAAAAAGGGGAAGATTGTTGAGGTAATCTGTGGTCTGGAGTGACCAAGTGTTTTGATGTTTGGGTAAAGGGTTTAAGTTAGGTTTCCCTTGTGTTTTCATATGTGTATGTTGAGTGTGCAGGATGTACAGGTTACACATATGAAATTGACTGGACGACCTCGGTACGGTGAAGGGTGGCATGGAGACAAGATGGAGGCTTGTGTGCACCTGAGGGACCTTGGTGGAGCAGGGACGATGAGCTAAGGGGCGCGGACTTCGAGGTATACATGAAGGGTGGCATGGAGGCAAGCTGGAGGCTTGCGTGCACATCCGAGGGACGAGGGCCGAAGATGAAAAGGGTGCGAAGGCAACAGTCGAGGCTGCGGAGGAGGAGTCAGTCGAGTCGTAAGGGTACGAGTGTTGTGTGATTGTACTCGGGAAATCCTAGGGTTTGAGTGCGGAGTGGAATGTACTCAGGAAGGGTAACCTTAGGTGGGTGAGTAGACCAGTCTATTGGCCTGGGGGCAGTTGACTGATGGAACTCACAGAAGGGTTCTGGCCTGGGACCAGTCAACTGGTAGGTGGCTGGTGAGTTGGCTGAGAATTCGAACGTTGGGGTGCAATGGTCGAATTTCAGTGGCACCAGTCGACTGCCCTGGGAGTAGTCGACTGGTGGCGAGGGTTTCAGCCCGAGTCTTATTTAAAGCGGACTTCGTAGTGGTTGAGATTCTTGACGAATCTTATCTTGGTTAAAGGCAAGATAGTAGTCTTTGTGGTCAGGTCTTCTCAAAGTGTTGTGGTGAGATTTCTCCACCCACAAGGAGCGACGAGGGCTAGCCGGAGGTTATCCGGGGATTGATCCACCGACGGATTCTTGGATTAGTTACCCGTCCGGGGTGGATACCAAGTAAATCTTCCGTGTTAGCATTGAGAAAATGACAACAAAGTGTTATTCACCCCCCTCTAGCACGCTATTCGATCTATCAAGGCATTGGTCTCCTGCTTGGAGGATAGGTGGCTACCCAGGGAAAGGCAGTCGAACGCAGCCTGCCACAACAAATAACAAGTGTTAGAAAAGTAAATGATGATAAGGGGAAAACACTAGACCTTTACCTTGAGGAGTGACTCGTGTAAACTGGCGATTAACCCAGCCGACGCACCAGTAGTCCTCCCTCTCGTGGCTTCGCGGCTCCTTGCAGAAGATGTACCTTCGTAGCGATAGAGGGGTTGGACGATGGGTGCTTCGAGGGGCACTCTGGAGGGCCCCGGGATATCCTCCTCTGTGCTTGACTCTCCCCCAGAAGGATGACCCTCAGTAGAGGCCTCCTTCAGATCCACTGGTCGAGGGCCCAGAGAGGATGTCTTCTGCGCCGCCTTTACCTTCCGGTGTAGGCGGGAACTGGTGAGTGCCAGTTCGCCGGGTCTCACCCTCTTGCCCTTGAGGCTAGTGGAGGCCTCGGGGACTTCGGAACGAACCTCAGCCTCACCTGCTGGCTCCGCAATGGTGGGTGCCACCCTCCGGTAGCGCTTGGAGAGAGGAATAGTGCCCTCCTCCTTCGTAGCCACCCTGGCCGGGCGGGTCCTTTTCCGTGGATGAGCCGAAGGGATCGCGGGTTTCCGATGGTGGTCTTCTGGCTCGCTTTCCTCCTCCACTCCCTCCTCAGCAGGCAGGATGAGACGCGACCATCTGGTGGGTGGTCGACTCGCCTTCCCAGTGGGCTCTGTCGCTAGCACAGAAGTCTGGAGTGACAGTTCTTTGTCGCCACCTCCCTCCTCAGAGGCTACCTTAATGCCAGAGGGTTGTATAGTGGTATGCTCCTTGCTGGGGATCTGCTCAGAGTCCTCAGAAGGTTTGGTCACGGAGGGTAGAGCAGCTGGAGGAGGAGTCAGGGCTTGCTCGTCCGCAAACTCCCACTTAAGAAGCTTGCTCATGGCCTGGGAACACATTCTCTACAACACAAAAAATAAAACGTCAGTTAAGTAAGTAATAAAACAATGCACTTACGGAGGTCGGGGCTGAGAAGAAGCCCTAGCGAAAGTAGAATCTAGTAGACAGAAGCGGGATGCGCAAGCTTTGATAATCAACAATGCAAGATGACGGAAGGACGCTTTCACCTCCCCTTTTTATAGGGAAGAAGCCACCCTCGTGTGGACAATAGAGGCACGATACGTGAATGATGATGGCTGCCCATCTTGAGGTTGTTGGGATCGGGTGCATGTTGACAAGGATACGGGTTCGTAAATTTTAAAATATTTACGTGCAACGGAAGAATTAGCATAAATAATTTCTTAAATTATTTTTAACCACGTATCTAGCATGCGACCTTATGATGTGTGGACATGATCATAAATTAAAATTTTGCAGAAAGTAAACTAATTTACTCATTACCTCGCGTAACTCGAAGTAAGGGACGAGATCCAACCGTAGCATCCCTTGGAAGCTCCGCCTCTATTCGCGTCCACGCCGAGTTCTCTTCGGGATGACTTCGCAAAGCCACGAGTTTTGTGCCGACGAGAACTACTAGATTCTCCAAAGGCACAACTAGAATATCAAGAGAGAAAAGATAGAAACTAACCACCAAGTAACGGAATCAAAATTCCGGGAAAGGAAGGAAGGAGTCGCGATCCGCTTCTTCTTCTTCGGCACCCTTTTAGTGGATGAAGCTCTCGACCACCCTTGGGATGTGCGCCGGCCCTAGGGGAGGAGAGAGAGCTGGCCCTAGAGAGAGAGAGGGGCGCCGGCCCTAGAGAGAGAGAGGGAGGGTTAGAGAGAGAGAGAGGGAGCTACTAATCTCTTGATAACTCAATTTAGGAATTCAAGCCTAGCCTTGGTTCCTTTATATAGTAGCCTCTCCCTTACCAAGTCTCCCCTTTAACGGAATTTTTCATAAGAAATTTATCCTATAAATTTTCTTATGAATTATTCCGTTTTTGCCAAGTTTTATTATAACTAACTTTATAATAAAACAAATACATATCTCCTTTTATTATGGAATAAAATTCACAAGAAATTTATAAATTTTTCTTATCATGGAAAAATCAATTCATAATTGATTTTATAAAATTAAAATAAATCGATCCATGGTTCATTTTAATTTCCATAAAAAGAATAAATTTCTATAAATTTCTTTATATAAATTTCTTTATATAAATTTCTTTATATAAATCTCTTTATATAAATTTCTTTATATAGATTTATTTATCCATAATTTTATAAAACAAATCGCACTTGATTTATTTTATAAAATAAACCAAATAAATTAGTTTTCTCTCCTTGTAGTGGCCGGCCAAACCAAAGAGGGTGGATACCCTCTTTGGCCGGCCACATCAAACCAATCTCCTCGCGAATTAAACTCATTTAATTCGCCCAATAAGCCTTCAAAAGACTTAGCCAATTTAAGCTTCCGTTGCGCCTCTGATTAATTCAGATTCGACTTATTTCTCTTGATTGGAAAATCTAATTTTCAACTCGTTTTAAATCCCTCGGATTACTCGTAGTGCGTGTGACTAAATAGGCTTTCGATTTATGTTGGCCGTCTATAATTAACCAATTATAGAACGATCATGAGTGGCACCTAGTAGTACATCATGATCCCCAATTAATCGAAAGATCAACGGTTGACCTCAGATATAATTCTGAAACCCTTCAGCAGCTCTAATGAATCGTGCCTCATTCCCTTCACCATCTTATACCCACTTGGTTCAGGACATGGTCTGTGTGTGTCAGTCCCCACTAGGCTGACTACGTCACACCTAGCCCAAGTAACTTTCTCTCGTCCTTTGGATTTCTAATTACTCTCATGTATTCAAGAGACACATACTCTAAACATGTCATGCTCTGGCCAGAGGCTTTGAGTAACAATCCGACGATAGGCCTGGGTATACATCTCCTCGCAAGGAGTGGTGAATCCTTTGTAGGCTGTTCAAACATCTTCGGGCACTTCGGCTTATACCCAACCATCCAGGGTCCACACCTCCTTGGAGATGCTTGCTTAAGATGTTAAAGTATAAGTCTCCATGACCAAGATGACTTGAACACTGCAAGTCAAAGGATCATCGCACTTAAGCTGCAGTAAGAACTTCACTGACATGTCTATATATAGACTACCATGTGAAGTTTTACAGTCAGTCACTCCAATGAACTAGTTCCCTTAACTAGCATTCATGTTTATCTCCGGACATCCCAATGTCACCAGCCAGTGAGAATCAGCTGATTAGAGAATAACCCATGCTAGTCTCAACAGAATTGATAGTGTCCGTATTTATCAATTCATCGACTAGGGATATTTTCAATACTTCACAATTACACATGTAGAGATAATCACTAGTTGTAAATTCATCACAAATTCTCTCATGCTGTGAATTGTATTGCGGGCATTCAGTAAATGAGTTTAAGATTCCAATCAAATACACAAACATGTATACTCAAATAGTGAATTTTCATTTATTAAAATAAATGTTTACAATCATAAGGCGATTGCCTTAGGACACTTCTCTCATATTACTAACAGAGGTGTCACCCCTCTTTATGGTCATTAGTTGGTATGACCCTACGACCCGTATCAGAAGGAAATCACATAGAAAAGATCCTACCACATGGCAATACTGCATTCGCCGGAATGCTCCCTCGCCATTAAGATACCCCATATGCTCTTAATGGGTGATGGACAGTTATCATTACCGGGCCTCAGAACTCACAGGGACATTTGGATTAATGCAAAGGACTGCCTCGGGCGAAGGGACGAATGTTTTGATTCCTCAGACTCGACAAGTTGTCAAGAGAAAAAGAATGACAATATGGACCCCGCAGATGCGTAGTATCCTCTCGTTATACCATTAGCCTAATCAGTCAGCCACACTTCCTTCGATTAGACTTGAAGGGGGGACTTGTGATAGGGATGAGCATCCCGGGATGGACACGTGGCACGGGGAAGCTACGTGGCAGGGTCCGCCGAACAAGAGCTCCGAGGTCAGATCAAGACTATCTCAGGAAAATGGATCAGAGCCCCGAGGTTAGATCAGTAATCAGGCTCTCGAGACTACCTCAGGAGAATGGAAGAAAGCCCCTGAGGTCAGACCGGGAATCGGGCTCCTGAGACTATTTCGAGAAAATAAATGAAGGCCCTGAGGTCAGCTCGGGAGATGAGACTCCAAGACTGACTCGGGAGAGTGGAGCCCAAAGATCAACATAGGAGTTAGAAAGCTAGACTTCAAGTAGTCGTTTCTCTTTCCAGAACAGGAAAGTTATCGAATAATTATTGTCCACAACGCACAACAATTAATGCCTTAATGATCCCAGCGGCCATTACCAAAAGATAGGATATCTATCAAGTAACCAATGATTAAGGAACGTGGAGGAGAACATGGAGGCACGTGTGACCAAGACCTCAGGTATATAAGATATCTCAACCTCCAGGTAAGGGGGAAGCCTTCCAAACTGAGAAAAACTTTGATTCCTAGTTGTCCTCCGAAAAGAGATAAGATTCTTAACTTGAGCGTCGGAGTGGGCCCCACCTGAAAATCTTTCAATGTGCCCCCTTTAACGCTCATGTTAATCTTGCAGGGTGTGAACATCTTCTCCCCGTCACCATCGTGGTGGGTTGCACTTTGGTGACTCGTCATCCCCGTCGTTCGCTTCCGGAACAAAGCTGTTCAGCAGTGTAGTCGGCAATGCATCCCTCTTCTCAGCTCACGTCTCCTCCCTCATCATCCTCTACTTGTCCCTCTCCTTCTAAGCCTGCTCCAGCATTAGCCTTTCCCTCTTCAGCTTCTCCATTGATTGCCGCCACTCGAGTTCGAACACCTACTGCTCCTACACCCGCAGCTCCATCATCTCGTACTATTGCGCCTCTATCTATTGTTGCTGCTGCAAGAACTCCTGCAGTAGCTCCTGGATGAAAATAGTTTTCGTCCAAATTCAAATTTGGCAAAAGTCGTGGGTGACCACAAGGCCAGCCGCACTTACGGGCAACCATGAGGCCGACCACACTCGTTGGAGAATGAATGTAGGGGAGGGGAGGGACAAGGGAGGGGAAAGAAATTAGGATGGCGCGTTGGAGAAAATGGAAGGAGATCGGGCGGCGCGTGCGTGCATGCAGAAGAAGTAGTGAAATTAGGGCATGCGTGATTAATAATCCCTAAATTCAACGATGAATTACGTATTCGTCGTTGTATTCTGCAACAAAATACGTATTCGTTTTGCAGAATTCAGCAACGAATTACATATTCGTTGCTGAATTCTGTGACGATTCCTGAATTCATCACAAATTCAGTTCGATATTTCTTTTTCGTTTTTAAATTCCACAATGAATACATGATTTAGCAACAAATTTTTGATTTATCATAGATTTAACGACGAATATTGTATTCGTAGCAGAATTTAGCAACGAATCCACAATTCATCTATGAATATGTGACAAATCAAAAATTCATCTATAAATTCAGCTAAATTTTATATTTTAATGGAAATTTTACTCTAAATTTAGCGACGAATTGTAAATTCATCAGATATTAGCGATGGATACTACATTTGTCGCTAATTTGCGACAAATTTGGCAACTGATTATTTTGTTGCTAAATTTGTAATGATAATTTTGTTACAAAAGTGGTTGCTATTTTGCGACAGATTATTTTTTTCGTCGCTATATTTGTTGTTGATTTACGATAAAATATTTTCATCGCTAAAATTCATCCCTAAATCAATGCTTTTTATAGTGCAATTTTCATTAAGTGAGTTGGATCTTGACTTGACAATACAGAAAACCTCACTACTATTACTGATTTAAGTAGTGAGAAAAAGAAGTTCAAATATAAAGTATGAGAACTGTCTAACAGATTAAGTCTTATGTTTATGTGAATGACTATGACAAACAATATTAAGATTGACATTCCACCAACAAAAAATGCAAATGAATATTTAAGTTTGTGGAAGAATATTTTCGTTCTACCGATAAGTCACTCGTTGGTATATTAATGGCACACCTCATATAACCATAAAGTTTGATGGGTCATATACCATACAAGAACATATTATTGAGATGACTAATATTGTAATAAGATTTAAAACTTTAGGAATAATTGTGAATGACCCATTCTTGGTTCAATTTATACTGAACTCACCGTCTATTGAATAAGGTGTTTTTCAAATTAACTATAATACTATTAGTGGAATGTTAATGAATTGATAAGTAAACTTATGAGGTAAATAGACTTAAGAATTTAGAAAGTTATTCCATTAGCATCACCATTCACAGAGCTGATAAAACACTAAAAGCAAAAGCCAAAAGTTTTAAAGGAAAAGACCTATTAAAGCTCCTTAGGCTTATAGGAAAGAACATAATAATGATAAGTGTCATTTTTTTAAGAAATAAGGACACTATTAGAAAGCTTTCCCTAAATGCAAGGCTTAGTTTGAAAAGAAAAGTATATTAAAAACTTTTGTCTGTTTCGAATCAAATTCGATTGATGTTCCTCGTAATACTTGATGGCTTGTTTATGATGTTACTATTCATGTATCTAATATAATACAGGGATTTCTTATAATCTAAACCATGAATTGAACTAAGAATTTTCTATATGTGGGAAATCATATAAAGGCTCCAATTGAAGGCATAAAGACTAATTGTTTGGTCTTAGATACTGGCTACATTTTAGACCTAGTACAGGCTACATTTTAGACCTATTACAGACTCTTTATGTACCTTTAATTTGTAGGAACCTTATTTCTCTTTCAAATTTTGACATTTGTGAGTTTTATTTTGATTTTGAAAAGGGTTGTTTTTGATTTATATAAGAACTCAAGACTTATTGGTCATAGATACTGATGATTTATATAAATTAAAATTTGATAATAAATTTATTGAATCCTTACTTACATAGAATTATTGGAATTAAGCGTAATATGCTTAATGAAAGTTTTGTTTTCATGTGGCATAAGTGTTTGGATCACAGCTCTAAAGAAAAAAATAGAAAAATTAGTAAAGAATGAAATTCTACTTGTGGCATAAGCGTTTAGATTCTAGTTTACGTGTGGATTGTATTATGGGAAAACAAACTAGACATAATAAGAAAGGAACCGTAAGTGCATAATACAAACTAATGTATGTGAACATTTTGATTCTTTATCTTTTCGTGGAGAACGGTATTTCAACTTTATCGATGATTTTTTCACACCGATACAATGCGCTGTCGATATCCATGCCTCAGTTAAGAGCATTCGCAGTGCACGTCATGCAGTGCATTTAACAGCATTCACAGCGTGCCAACAGTTAACAACATTCACAATATGCGATGCATGCTCCATTAAAATACCATATAATTATCATTAATATTTATTTAAAATATATAATTCAAATTTAAAATTTAGACAAAATAGAATTTATCCTGTTGCTAAATTAAACCCTTTCGATATGCTTGAACTTTGATATACAACAATTAGAATACAAGCTTGAACTTAGAATTACTCGTAAAATTAAAGGCAATAAGAATACAACCCTTCGATATGCAACAACAATGATGAAAACAAGGTATTACTCATTAACTGATAGTGATTGTACAAAACAGATTACAAATATCTCATTACACTAATCCATATATGTAAGTTAAAAACCTATTGAATATGTTTGGCTAGCCACAATAGGAAGTGCAAATTGACATTATTTCACTAACTTCCAGTTCTTGTAAGTCCAACGCTTTAGTTTGGTCCATAGGTGAGCCATGGTTATAGCTCAATTGGTATTCAGGATTCATAAAGAACTAGATTTAAGCCTGGGTCTAGGGTTCGAATCCTGGGAAGGCAAAAATCCACTGCCCAGAAAGTGGAAAGACCTAGTATTGATAACGGCACGGCCAAGGGTCGCCAAAGGGGCCGCCAAATGAGATTTGGCCGCCAAAGGGGCCGAGGGTCGCCGAGAGGGGCCGCCAAATGAGAGATTTGGCCGCCCAAGGGGCCGAGTCGTTACAATAAAAAGACGCCTTTTTATTGTAACGACCCGGCCCCTCGGCCCCTTGGGCGGCCAAATCTTTCATTTGGCGGCCCCTCTAGGCGACCCTCGGCCCCTTTGGCGGCCAAATCTCATTTGGCGGATGTATTTATCAAAATCACTGTCCCTGCCTATAATAAAAATCAAACTTCATAATAGATTAAAAAGTCCAAGCATAGTTACAATAGGTTAAGAAGTTCATTAAATTCATGGAAAAGAAGTTACCTTGGGCTACTTATCAAGAAGCCCACTCAAGGATTGAAACCTCTAATAGAATCCTCCTCCATAGTGATCAGAATCTCATGCATTTGCCAGCCTTCTCGAATTTGTCTTTGTCACTTGTGCAGAAACACCAAAATCTACAACCTAATTTAGAAACATGATACTTACACTTGTAGCATATCCAAATTTACATGTGAAGGAATAGAATATAATCGAAAAGCAGACCTAACATCTCCTTTTTAGTAATAAGAATGTTTGCAGCTGTAGAACACAAAAAACTTAAGCAATAGTTGAAAGTTGAGGTATTGTTACATGAACATTAGCAGAGGAATAATGAAATCATTACCTTTTATATCTCAGTGAATCTTTCCTTCGCCGTGTAGATACAAGATTGCATGTAATAAGTCTCACAAAATTCAAGCTATAGGGATTGCATCCAAAGGATAACCAGGTTGAAACTAGGAGAAAATTTTAAGCTATCTCAAACATACTACTTAAAAATTTAGGGTACATAAAAAAATATACGTACAAACAAGGCAAGTTTCTATTTTGTACTAAAGAAAATCTAAAAACTTAAAATTATAATTGTTATGAATTACAACTAAGGAGCACATGCATTCTTATGAAAGAGCAATAACATAGTAACTGGTTACAACCCCAGAATTAAGAGTGTCACAAGCTACAAGTAAAGAAGAAACTGTATGATCAAACATACTAGATTGGCGACTAAATCATCGACCATGTATTCCATAATGATCCATAGTTTTGTTGGGTTGAGATAGGATTCATAGTAGTAGTAATATATGGTGATCTACACTAGGACAAAACTAATATTTTTTGAAAGGCATGCCTTTTATTAGAAACAGTAGTAATTTAGTAGAACAATTAAAGCTATCCTTTTTGAATATCTTCAATATCCTCCTCCTTGCAATTGGAAAAAAAAGGACAAGTATAAGTTTTGGGTTGGTGTTGTATTCTTTGATCAAGTAGAAAGAAAAGGGATATGTAAAAGTGTGATAGTATTTCACAGTATGAAACTCACGCTTCTTCCAAGTCAATGACTTTAATTGCAACCTCTTTGCTCATCTCCTTGTCAAACCTGACAGTAGAAGCAATCTATCAAAGATTCATGTTGGGAAATTTCAAATTGGATTGAACAAAATGAAGCAATTACCCTTTGAAGACGTCGCCAAATGATCCCTTTTCGATGAGTTCAAGAGAGCTAAACCAGCCTTCAATGGCGGCAATCATCATTGCATGATCCTGCATACTAGCATCAAATGACCAAAAGCCACTGTTAAAACTTGGGTTCTTGTTGCTAAAAATCCAATCTTTAAGGCACCTATCGCTTTTTTGCTTCAGATCAAAGCGAATGACCGTGGCATCCGAGTAGTGGAAGGAACCCTGAGTGAAGAAACATTGGAAGATAGAATGAAATGATCATCGAAGGAAGATGTGGGAAGCAAGTGAGGATAGAGATGATTCCTTGGTGGTCGTCGTAATGGTGATTGAACAACAGACTCGGATGAAACCCAAACCAATGCATAACCGTGATATTACTTCACAAAATACAATTGATAAAAGAAAATGAAATAGATGTAGAGAAGCGGATGCAAAGTCGTCAAGGGCACGATTGACGAAGGAAAGGCTGGAGGAGGCAAGGGTCTCGTAGAGAAAATGAGAGGAGGTTGTATTAGGAAAAGGAGCAGAGGGTGAGGAGGAGGAGAGGAGCCTGGCGAAGCGGAGGAGATGAGCCTATAGATAGTGGCGACAACATTTTGGGAGTGTTTGGGAGAGCTTCTGCTACCTGCTTTTTAGATTCTGGCTACACAGAACCACTTTTGAGTGTTTGGGAAGGTTAGATTCTGCTTTAGCTTCTGTTACTTTTGCTCAGAATTTAGAAGCAAGAATTTGATGCTTCTACCTACTTCTGCTTTTTTATTTATGATATAACATTAAAAAATAATATTTATATCCTTAAATAATATAACATTTTACCTTATTCCCATTTGACCTAATTTTATCTCCTCAATCATATTGTACTAATATTCATTTTTAAATAAAATTTTATATTTTTAAATAAAATTTTATATTTTTATAAAATTTCAATCATATTGTACATTTTCAGAATTATATATATATATATTATATTTATATAAATTATATTATTTTTTATTTTTATTTTTTATTAATTTTATATATTTTTTCAAATATTCAAATTATAAAAAAATTAATTTTAATACTATATTTAAAATATAATAATAATTATATCACTATTTAAAATATAATAATAATTACGTGAATAAATTATTGATAGTATCAAAATTATATTTAAATAATTAAAAAATGATTAATTTATATAGTTTAAGGATATTATTGTCATTCAATTAAAAATTAAGCTTGGAAGCAATTATTCTCCCAAACACTTAAACTTTATCTTGTATCAGCTTTTGGCTTCTATTTTCAAACACTGCTTACTTTAGCTTCTTACTAACTTCAAGATAATCACTACAAGAATCACTTTTCAAGAAGTAAAAGCTCTCCCAAACACTCCCTTTGTGCAACAAAAGGGCTAGGGAGGCGAAGGGCAGTAACATAGATGAAAGGTTTCGGGGCAAAGCCGCGAAGGGCAGCGACAGAGAGGAAGGTTTTCGGGGCGAAGTCATGGACTCATGGATTAATACAGCGGATGTGAACATGGGTTGTTAAAAATGTACTAAAATTTTGACTTTTAAGAGTGTACACCTACTATTAATATTTAATTTTAACAGACACCCTGCACATTATAGAAAAATTTATTGACAATGTATATATTTTTTTCATGCCATCGTTTACAAAAAATATAATACTGCCCACATCACACTTAATTAGGCACATCGTAAACTATTATTAATGAAGTGCCTTAGTCGTGCGGAATTAATGATGCGTTACGGAAAGTCATTTTTGTTGTAATGATACAAATGGGTTTTAAGACCAATCACTACTCAAATGACAATATTGACTTATATAAACTAAACTTGTTGCTAAAAGATACACTCAACAAGAAGATATTGGTTATGAAGAGACATTTTCACTTGTCTTAAACAAAGACTCATTATGTATTATTATGGTATTGATGGATCATATGATTTAAAGTTAAACTAGATGGATGTAAAAATAACATTTCTAAATAAAAATCTTGATGAAGAAGTATATATATATAGACCAACCTTTTTTTAATTAAAGGAAAAGGTCATATAGTGTGTAAACTTAAACAATTAATATATAGACTTAAATAAACTTTCAAACAATAGTATATTAAGTTTAACGATATTGTTACATCGTTGGATTTTGAAGAAAATGTTATTAATCATTGTATATACCGAAAGATCAATGAGAGCAAAAGTATATTTAAATCCTATATATTGATGATATCTTGCTTGCTACTCATGATTTGGATATATTGCATAAGACAAAAGACTTTATCTTAAAGAATTTTGAAATGAAAGATATAGCCGAAGCAACTTATGTAATCAGAATTGGAATATTTCATGATAGATCGTAAGGATTATTGGGATTGTCTAAAAAAACATATATTAAAAGAATTCTAGAGATATTTAATATGAAAATTTATTTCATAGGAATTGTTTCAATTCAGAAAGGGGACAAATTTAATCTTATACAATGTCCAAAAATTGATATAGAATGGAAGTTGAGCTAAGAAAGTTTTAAAGTATCTTTAGGACATCAAGAATTATATACTCATGTATAAGAAAACTAATCACTTGGAAGTGGTTGGTTACTCAAATTTAGATTTTGCTAATGCATTGTGATCCTGTCGCCGAGCGTAGTGGAGCCGCAACCGGATGACGGTGTAGTGATGAGTGACGTGGATGCCGACGGGACGTCCTCGCGCAGAATGACAGCGTCGTGGGGGGTGTCCTCCGACCGAATGGAAGTGGATGTCGCCTGGTGCAGGGCAACCGACTGGAGGTGAACCTGCTGAGGAAGATGACCGTTAGCAACCTAGCCGGGAGACGTCCCGGCAAGGCATTCCGACGGTCAAGTCAGTACTCCGAGGAACAGTAGAAATAATGGAGCACTGGAAATGAGGGGCTTCGCGCGCGTACCTGATAATGAGGAGGGGAGTGACTTATATAGCCGGGGAAATAGACCAAGTCTGACCTGTGTCAGGGGATATTCTCTGATTCTGTCTGCCGTGTCAGGATTCTCTGACGGCGTCAGGGAATATTGTATGATTATGTCGACTTGTAGCCAACATTCCTTGTCGCATACTGCTTGTCTCATGCGAGGACAAAGACAGGTTCCTGTACGTCCCCGACCGGCGCCGCCTGGCACCAACGGCGCGACAGGGCGGCGTGTCAGGGAGTGCCAGTTCACACGAGTGATGACAGTCTGTTACCTGCAGGAAGGGGCAGGTGTGTTTTGTCTCTATCTCCGGGTGGTTCCGGGAGAGCCCGAGTGGGCGCCAGGCGAACAAACCTGGGGCGCTTTTAAGTATGCATATGAAGGATGTCCGGGCGGCTGCACCCGGATGATTAGGCATGTGAGCCCCTAAGTGGCCGGGCGGCAGTACCCAGGAAAGGGCACAGAAACCCTATTGTGGCCGGGCGGAAGTACCCGGATAAATGAGGTGTAATAGCCTTAATATGGCCGACCGAGAATGACCGGCCGGATGACCCGCCACATTTATTTTGACCGGCCGCCTTGAGTCCGACCGGCCGGCAGAGACCCTGGGTCCGGCTAGGGTGTCCAGCTGGCTACCTGCACAATGACGTGGACCCTGAAGCCGGCCACGCCGTTTGCCACGTTGGCTGTCCGTACGGTGCCAAAGATAGGGCGGGATCAATAGCCTTCCCCTCAAGTCTAGTCGAAGGAGGCGATCAGTCCGACTGACTGGACTACAAGTGTGTACAACCATTCCGCGGCCGAGCGATTTTGCCCTTTTAATATCTGGCCGGCTTAACACGATGCTCAACAGCTGGGGCTGTGTATGTCTGCCCTGTCTGGGCGGAAAAAGATTGTTAGTCGAGAGGGGCGTGGGCCGCCACACATCCTTCTTTTTTAACGAGGTCGTCCGGCTGGACGAAGCATGATAGGGGAGCGTGGGCCGCCACGCATCCCCGACTAGCCACTGACATGATGAAGATGTCCGGGCGGATGAAGATTTTGACCGAAGGAACGTGGGCCGCCACGTCCTCGTAAATTGTTAATACGTCCGACCGGACGCATGTTGTTAGTCGATGAGAGGTATGCTGAACACGTTTGGGCGGGAAAATGTTTGCCTTAGGTCGCAAGAAATGTGGAGTGTCACGCGCCCCAAGACGATTTTCTCGGGATAGCCCGAGTCAGTCAATTAATGGAGACGTGACATTCTAAGTCGAATGAGGTGATGTGATATGCCCGATGCGTCCGGCGCCATAACGGCATCACCTCAGCTTTAATAATCCGGGCCACGTGGCGCGCGCTGGTTGGCCGAACGGGATGCGATTTATCCCCATGATTACAAGCTTTTAATGGCCATTAACGCGCGTAATTCTCTCCGCCACGCAGCAGCTTCCGACTGGCCGACACGACGACGCGCCCTGTCGCCGCAGCAGGCGACGTCAGCGCCTGCGGCGCGTCTTTTCGAGGCTGATCGTGGGACGCCTCAACGGCATGGATGAGGCGATCTCCGTACACGTGGACCGCCATCGGACGGTCTCCCTTCTTCCGGCCTAGCTATAAATAGGCCTCCACATTCGGCGAAACCCTCATTTGCTCTTCACTGTGCTCTTCTCTAACTCGGTGCTTCTCGCTCCTCGCCGCCGTCTTCGCGTGTCGCCGCCGGTCTCGTGCTTCTCCGTCGGTTAATCTTTTCCGCCACCACCTACGGTCAGATTCTCCCTTTTCTTCCATTTCTTTCTGTTCCATGGCTGCCTCTGCGTGGTATACCTCTGTCGAGTCTTCCCTTCACGACGAGACCGTCTCTGACCTCCGGCTGGCCTACGACATCCCTGAAAACTACCACATTGTCGTTCCTACACAGGCTGACAGGCCACACAAGCCCCCGGCTGGCTTCTTTGTGTTTTTCCGGGACCAACATATGTCTGGCCTGCGCTACCCTCTTCATCCCTTTATTGTAGACTTCTGTAACTTCTTCCATGTTCCTATCTTCCAGCTTTCTCCCAACGCCATTCGTATATTGTGTAATATAATAGTTCTCTTTACCCTTTACCGAGTCCCCCTCCGACCGGAGGTTCTTTATTTCTTTTATTATCCGAAGAAGCAGGAGGTCGGGAATTTCTTTCTCCAAGCCCGGGCCAAATTATCCATAGTGGAGAATATTCCTTCCTCGAATAAGGGATGGAAAACTCATTTCTTCTTCATAAGCCCTCCGACCAGCCCTGGGTTCCCGATCGGATGGGTCGAAGACATGCCCCCTATAGCCCCCTTAAGAAACTTTAAATCCGACCCCTTATTTATAATGGCTGCTTCTCTACTCGGTGGCCTACACTTCGACGGCATGAAACTTCTCAACGACGCCGTCTTGTACATATTTGGGCTAAGCAGAGTGCCTGCCGCCCTGCCCGGCACCTTCTGTAAGTCATTTCTTGTTTCGTACTTCTTTCTCCCTAACTCAACATCTTCTGATTTTGCAGCCGAGATGATGTGGGAAGCGGCCCTCGATGAGGCCATTGGCTTGGATGACGAAGAATTAAACGCCCGGGCGGCCGAACAACTGCGTCTGCGCCAGGCCAGTCTGCCTGACCAACCTACGATTCCTGAGAGCGTGGAGCCCGCCCCTCAGGCTCCTTCTGCTCAGCCAGCGGCGACAGGCTCTAGGGATCCGGCCGGCTCATCAAAATCTTCTGCCCCGGCAAAATCCTCCGGCAAGCAGAAGGTTCAGCCTTCCATGCAGAAGTCTCTGCCTTCCAAGCGGAAGGCCAGCGCTTCTATCCGTATAGAGGAACCGACAGAGGTAGGCCGGTCCTCTTCTGAATCTCCCGACCCGGAACCTTTGCAGAGGCGCCCGAGGACTTCAGCGATGGGCTCTCCCTCTCAACCTGCAGAGGCTACTGCCAGCCCGGCTGGAGCAAGCCGGTCAGCTGACGCACCGGGTTCGTCTCGCTCAGGGGGACAGCGCTCGCAGCCGTGTGGCTATGGCGTGTATCTCCCCTCGGTCGACCCAGCGACCCCCTTCGAAGTCCAGCAGCGGCTTACCCTTTACGGAGAATTGGCGGACTGCTGGGAGCAGGGTATGAGGGAGGGGACTTCCAGGCCCCCGATCCGACTGGCAGACCAATTTCTTCAGGACGCTACTTATGTAAGTCCGATGCTTCGAAGCTTAATCACCTTGCTTCTTTCTAACGCTTTTATTGTAGTTTTGGGCCTCCTGCTCGAGCGTCGCCTATTCCCTGGTTATAAACGCCAGGGGACGCCGAGCGGCGGCTCGAGGAATCGGAGCTCCGCCAGGCGCACGCTAACTTACCGGCCGGCGAGGAGGGAACAGCTATTCTCCGTTCGGAGATACTGGACCTTAAGGAGAAACTCCGTTCCGCCGAGGCGCGACTGACGGAGGAAATCACCCGAGCGGAGGCAGCCGAGCGGGCGTATGCCCGATCTTCCTCCCTGCACGCGACACTTGAGCAGGAGAGGAAGAAGGCTTTGGCTACGCAGCGTCGTGCCCGATCGGACCTTGGCAAGAAGGCTGTCGAGGCCCAAGCCTTGAAGGCGGAACTGGACAAGATGATGAAGTCTTCGGAGGAGCTCCGGATGACCCTGAACGAAAAAGAGCAGGAGCTGGCGACTCGGGAGTCGGACCTAAATGCCAAGGAGAAGGCTTTAGACGCCCGAGAAGACGAGCTCCATTTGTCTGAAGGACTGCTGGCCTCTCAAGGCGTTGCCTTGGAGGAGAAAGACAAGGAGCTAGCTAACCTCCGGGCGGAAATTGACAGCTTGAAGCTACATCAAGCAGGCGAGCCCGCCCGGATGGAGGCACACCGCTTGGCTTACATCAATTCTAAAGAGTTCGGCAAGCAGTTGGGCAAGCGGACATCTGGCATGTTCAAGATGGGCTTAGAAAGCGCTGTTCTGCAGCTCCAAGAGAGCGGCCATCTGCCTGCCGACCTTCCTATCAATGCCGTCCAAGTGAGCCGGGTCAAGGAGCTGCTACCCAAAGACTTCTTCCAACCTTTTACGTAAATGTTAACCGTGCAATCCTAAGCCGCCGGTTGGGGCTCTTCTTTTTGTAATGCTTCCGAATCAATCAGCAATGAAGAGTATTTCCCTTTGACGTGTTATTTTAGATATTAAGTAGATGTTGCCCGACCAGAGAGCCGAACTAAGCGCGGGATAATAGTTGTCAGGTAGCCGACCGGTTGATCTGACTAAGGTGAGTCACCCCGCGCCCGGTCAGGGAACTAAGCTACTTTAGAGAAATGGCTAAGTTAGCCGGCTGGCTGGTCCGACTGAGGGGTGTGGGTCGCCACACACCTGGTCGGGAACCAAACCAAGCTAGGAAAATGGCTGTCAGCTGGCTGGCTGGTCCGACTGAGGGGTGTGGGTCGCCACACGCCCGGTCGGGGAACCAAACCAAGCTAGGAAATGGTAGTGGCTGGCTGGTCCGACTGAGGGGTGGGTCGCCACAGCCGGGAACAAATGGCTAAGTGTAAGTTAGCCAGCTGGCTGGTCCGACTGAGGGGTGTGGGTCGCCACACGCCCGGTCGGGGAACCAAACCAAGCTAGGAAAATGGCTGTCAGCTGGCTGGCTGGTCCGACTGAGGGGTGTGGGTCGCCACGCCGTCGGGAACCAACCAAGCTAGGAAATGGTGTCAGCTGGCTGGTCGACTGAGGGGTCGCCACACGGTCGGAACCAAACCAAGCTAGGAAAATGGCTAAGTGTAAGTTAGCCAGCTGGCTGGTCCGACTGAGGGGTGTGGGTCGCCACACGCCCGGTCGGGGAACCAAACCAAGCTAGGAAAGGCTTCAGCGGTGGTGCTGAGGTGGGTCGCCACACGGGCGAACCAACTAGGTTCCGGTGCTGGGCGAAGCCAAACCAGCTAGGAATGGCTAGTGTAGTTAGCCACTGGCTGGTCCGACTGGGTGTGGGTCGCCCACGCCCGGTCGGGAACCAACCAGCTTATGTTAGGCTTCCAGGCTTCTGGATGGACCAATCTTCCACGTGGGCTGCCACGCTTCCGACCGGGACAGTCCAGGCATCCGAGTGGTTGGATATGAAATCCGTCGCCGACTCGGCTTCCAAAGGGCACCAACCTTCTGCGTGGGACGCCACGCCTCCGGTCGGGAACCGCTTTAGGCTTCCGGATGGGCCAATCTTCCACGTGGGCCGCCACGCTTCCGACCGGGAACCAGTCCAGGCTTCCGAGTGGGCTGACGCTTTAAGTCAGTCGCCGACTCAGGCTTCCAAAGGGCACCAACCTTCTGCGTGGGTCGCCACGCCTCCGGTCGGGAACCGCTTTAGGCTTCCGGATGGGCCAATCTTCCACGTGGGCCGCCACGCTTCCGACCGGGAACCAGTCCAGGCTTCCGAGTGGGCTGACGTTTAAGTCAGTCGCCGACTCAGGCTTCCAAAGGGCACCAACCTTCTGCGTGGGTCGCCACGCCTCCGGTCGGGAACCGCTTTAGGCTTCCGGATGGGCCAATCTTCCACGTGGGCCGCCACGCTTCCGACCGGGAACCAGTCCAGGCTTCCGAGTGGGCTGACGCTTTAAGTCAGTCGCCGACTCAGGCTTCCAAAGGGCACCAACCTTCTGCGTGGGTCGCCACGCCTCCGGTCGGGAACCGCTTTAGGCTTCCGGATGGGCCAATCTTCCACGTGGGCCGCCACGCTTCCGACCGGGAACCAATCCAGGCTTCCGAGTGGGCTGACGCTTTAAGTCAGTCGCCGACTCAGGCTTCCAAAGGGCACCAACCTTCTGCGTGGGTCGCCACGCCTCCGGTCGGGAACCGCTTTAGGCTTCCGGATGGGCCAATCTTCCACGTGGGCCGCCACGCTTCCGACCGGGAACCAGTCCAGGCTTCCGAGTGGGCTGACGCTTTAAGTCAGTCGCCGACTCAGGCTTCCAAAGGGCACCAACCTTCTGCGTGGGTCGCCACGCCTCCGGTCGGGAACCGCTTTAGGCTTCCGGATGGGCCAATCTTCCACGTGGGCCGCCACGTTTCCGACCGGGAACCAGTCCAGGCTTCCGAGTGGGCTGACGCTTTAAGTCAGTCGCCGACTCAGGCTTCTGGAGGGTATGACGCGTCAACCTGCGTCCCGTCCAGGTACGACTTGCCTTGTATGGCCGACCGGCAATTTTCGATCGGGAGAGCCTTTCGTTATAGCTAGAATGCCGCGTTATACAAGATTGCATCACTCTAGGGCTCTCTGTACATTTTCAAGTGTAGGGCACTCCACGGTCGGTCAAGCCTCTTTCCATGTTCATCCTCCAAGTAGTAGGCGCCTGAATGCAATTTCTGCACTATCTTGAAGGGTCCGCCCCACTGTGGTTGTAATTTGCTAACATCACCGACCGGCTTTATACGTTTCCAGACTAGGTCCCCGGCGTGGAACGAGCGCGGCAACACCTTCTGGTCGTACCTTTGTTTCATACGCTGACGGTACGTGAACATCCGGGCGGCTGCTTTTTCCCGGACTTCCTCTATCAGGTCAAGCTCTAAGCGCCTTCTTTCATCATTCCCTTCATCATAGCTTAACCGCCTGTCGGATTCACAACCGACCTCGACCGGCACCACCGCCTCGCTGCCATAGACGAGGTGGAATGGCGTCTGCCCGGTCGCCTCTCTGGGTGTGGTTCTGCTCGCCCAAAGGACCCCGGGCAGCTGCTCTACCCAGTTGGTTCCTGCATGATCCAGCTTTGTTTTGAGCCCTCTCAAGATTTCCCGGTTGGTGACTTCTGCCTGGCCGTTGCTCTGTGGATACGCCACGGATGTAAAAGCCTGATGGATGCCGTATGCCGAGCACCATTCTTTGATTTTCTTCCCTTGAAATGCCGACCGTTGTCAGAAACCAACTTGTGGGGGATCCCGTATCTGCATAGAATGTTTTGAGACAAGAACTTAATCACCGCCTGCTCGGTGATCCTAGCCAGCGCCTCTGCTTCCACCCATTTGGAGAAGTAATCCACCGCGACCAACAAGAACTTCTTCTGGGCGGGGGCGATCGGAAACGGACCTACGATATCCATGCCCCATTGGTCGAACGGGCAAGAGACAGCAGATGTCTTCATTACTTCGGTTGGCCGGTGTGGCAGGCACTGGTGTTTCTGACATGAGATGCATGTTGCGGCCAACCGGTCGGCATCCTTCTGTAAAGTTGGCCAATAATACCCGGCCAACAGAGCCTTCCGGGCGGTGGCTCTACCTCCTGAATGATTACTGCAGACCCCCATATGGACCTCTCGGAGCACATAATCTGCGTCTTCACTGCTAAGGCATTTGAGCAATGGCCGGGCGTGAGCCCGTTTATAGAGGACATCTCCGACCATAGTGTATTGCGCGGCTCTCTTTCTGAACAGCCGAGCCTCCTCCCGGTCGGATGGTACTTCTCCCCTGGTCAAGAATGCAATCAATGGAGTTCTCCAATCGGTCTCCAATTCGATTTCTGCTTGCTGCTCGATTTGCATGACGAATAAAGCATGGCAGGCCGGCCGAGGGATCACCCAAGCTCCGACTGCGCTAGCTAATTTGGCTAGCTCATCCGCTTTCATGTTGCTCTCCCGAGGGATCTTCTGTAAGAGTACCTCCCTGAAACCCGCCTTCAGCTGTTCATAGGCATTGATGTACTCTTGCAGCCGGTCGCTGTTGACTTCGAAATTACCGGCCAGTTGCTGTATAGCAAGTTGCGAATCTGAGTATAGCCACACCCGGGTGGCGCCGACATGCCGGGCGGCTTGCAGACCAGCTAGAAGTGCTTCATATTCAGCTTCATTATTCGTCGCCTTGTGTTCTAATCGCACGGACAGGTGTAGTCGTTCTTCTTCGGGTGAAACCATGAGAACGCCGATTCCGCTTCCTTGCCGAGAGGATGCCCCATCAACGTACACCTTCCATACGCCCTCGGCCTCATCAGGATGCAATTCCGTGAGAAAATCGGCTAAGGCTTGCGCCTTGATAGCCGGCCGGGGTTGATATTGTATGTCATACTCGCTCAGCTCAGTTGTCCACTTGACTAGCCGCCCTGAGGCGTCTGGGTTTGTGAGTACCCGACCCAAATTACTGTTAGTCAATACAGTAATTGGGTGAGATAAGAAATACGGTCTGAGTCGCCGGGCGGCTAAGAACAGTATGTAGCCCAATTTTTCGAGTGTCGTGTACCGACACTCGGCTCCTTTAAATAAGTGGGCAAAGAAGTACACCGGCCTTTGCTCAGTTTTTTCTTGCCGGGCCAACACCATGCTGCCCGAGTCGGAGGAAGCTGCCAAGTATACATATAAATTCTCATTCGGCTCCGGTCGGGCGAGTGTCGGTAGCTCAGACAGATAAGCTTTCAGCTCCTCGAAGGCCTTGTCACATTCTTCGTCCCACTGAAATTTGGTGGCCCGGCGTAATGTCTTGAAGAATGGCAGACCCCGTTCGGCTGATCGGGAAATGAATCTGGACAGGGCGGTTATCCGCCCGGTCAGCCGTGAGCTTCCTTGAGATTTCGTGGGGCCGGCATCTCTAGAATGGCCTTTACTTTGCCCGGATTTGCTTCGATTCCCCGCTCGGTGACTATATAACCGAGGAACTTCCCGCTTCGAGCCCCGAATAAACATTTGGCCGGATTAAGCTTCAGCCAAACCGCCGCAGAGTTTGGCAAGTTTCTTCAATGTCGGGGATTAGTTCTTCCGCCCGGGCAGTCTTGATCAGAATATCGTCGACGTATACTTCGACGTTACGCCCCATTTGCGACCGGAACACCTTGTTCATCATTCTTTGGTAGGTGGCGCCCGCATTCTTGAGGCCGAACGGCATGACGGTGTAGCAGTAGGTGCCGTCAGCCGTGACAAAGCTAACCTTCTCCTGGTCGGCAGCAGCCAGTGGGACTTGGTGGTATCCCTGGTACGCATCCAGCATCGATATGAACTCGCTGCCGCCGTCGAGTCTACCATTTGATCGATCCGTGGAGTGGGTAGCAATCTTTTGGGCATGCACGATTGAGGTCTCGGAAATCAATGCATACCCGCCACTTGTCGTTGGGTTTGGACACCAGCACCACATTCGCCAGCCAGGCCGGGAACTGAACTTCCCGGATGTGTCCTGCTTCCAGCAGTCTTTCTACTTCCGCCCGGATGACTTGATTCTGCGCGGCGCTGCGATCCCTTTTCCGTTGCTTTACCGGCCGCGCGCCCGGGTAAACATGGAGCTGGTGTTCCGCGACTTCCGGTCGGACCCCCTTCAAATCTTTCGCCGACCAGGCGAATACGTCTTGATTTCGAGCGAGGGCGTCGATTAGGGGATTGCTTCAGCTCCTCCGGAAGTCCTGCAGCAATTTGTATCTTGGTATCTTCCCTACCGGGCAAAAGTTGTACCTCCTCTTTGTCCTCCCGCAATTCTGCCCAAGGGGAGCTTGCACCATGTTGCAGCCGCTACCTGTCCGCCTTGCCTTTTGTCCTCCCGAGCGGACATCATCAGCATAGCAGCGCCGGGCCACGGTCTGATTGCCCTTCACCTCGCCAACTCTGTCGCCGACCGGAAACTTCACCTTGAGGTAGTAGGTGGAGACTACCGCTTTAAATTCGTTGAGAGCCGGTCGATCGAGAATAGCGTTGTAGGCAGCTGGGGCGTCCACAATCAGAAATGTGGTCCATCGGGTTCTCTTGAGTGGCTCCTCTCCAAGTGAGACGGCCAGCCGTATCTGTCCGATCGGCTGTACTTCATTCCCCGTAAATCCGAACAGGAACGTAGCCACCAACTCTAGCTGCGATAATTCAATTTGCAACTGCTCGAAAGCTCGTTTATATAAAATGTTTACCGAGCTGCTGGTGTCCACAATGGTGCGGTGGACTTCGTAGTTGGCGATGACCGCCGTGATGACCAGCAGGTCATCGTGCGGCACCTCCAATCCTTGCAAATCCTGCGGCCCCCAGCTGATTTGGGGCCCTTGAGCTTGAGAGGTGCTGACTCCGACTTGGTGAATTTCCAGTCGGCGCACCTGCGTCTTTCTGGCTCGGTTGGAGTCACCGTCAGTCGGACCGCCGGAAATCACATTGACGCCTCCTCGGACGGCGTTCTGGTGATTAGCTTGATCTTCGTCAAGTTCCTCCACATCTTCCGGCTCGGGCCGAGGAAATAATTGCCGGGCGGCGGGGGCATCCCGCCTTTGTCCTTGTTGGGCTGTGGCTCCCTGACCACGCCCGCGTCCCTGCGGGGTTTGTCGTCCTTGACCCCTGCCGAGTGGGGTCCGAGCTCTACCGCCTGCTCGGCAGTCCTCAGTGTTGTGCGTATTACATTGGTGAAACGCACAATACGGTGCCCATCTGTTGGGCCAATTCCCCTGTGCCACCTGCACTTGCTGGGGTCTCATTCCGGGCCGATCGGCCGGTCGGGGACTGCGAATCGGTCCTCCTGGCGATCTGTTGTGTTGAGGTGCAGGCTGTGGGCTAACTATCGCTTCCTTCCTCCGGGCGGCTTGTGCTTCCTCCACATTGATATACTTAACAGCCTTCCCGAGCAGGCTGTCGAAATCCTTCGGTGGTTTCCTGATCAGGGATCGGAAGAAATCACCCTCTTGGAGCCCTTGTGAGAAGGCGGTGACCAGTACTTCGGGAGTGGTATTGGGCACCTCTATAGCTACTCCATTGAATCTCTGGATGTAGGCCCGGAGTGACTCTTTCGGACCTTGCTTCAGAGCGAACAAATTGAGGCTGGTCTTATGGTGCCTCCGACTGCTTGCAAAATGTTGCAGAAACAGCCGCTTTACTTCTGCGAAACTCCCAACTGATCCACCAGGGAGTCCGTCAAACCATCGTTGAGCCTGCCCGGAGAGGGTTGTCAGGAAGGCGCGGCATTTGACACCCTCCGGGTATTGGTGCAACTGGGCGGCGCTTTCAAATTTCATGACGTGCTCCTCGGGGTCACTGGCCCCCGAGTACTCAGGCATGGTGAAGAATCGTAGATGCTTGGGAACGGGATCCCCAAGAATTTGTGAGGAGAAAGGGCTGTGAGTCGGATAGGCCGCGGCGGGGTCGGCTAGCCCTTTCCCTTTATCCGGGCGCGCCTGATGCGCCAGGCTGGACGCTGAAGCTTCGGTCAGGACTGAGTAGGCCTCGTTCCGGAAAAGTGCTCGGGGAAAATTAGGAACGAAGGGGTCGGGCTGAGTAGCCATACCTTCTGAATTTCCCCGTATAGAGGGCCCAGGGGGCCGGACCCCTTGACTTCCGGTCGGCGGATGCGATTGTTGTGCCTTCTGTGTCCGGACAGCCATCAGCATTTCATATTCTTCTGGCGAAAGAGTAACCGTCAGTGGATTGGGGTTTTCCATTCTTCGCTCTCGATCAGGCAGAAAGCCCTCCTTCTAGCGCCAAATTTGATCCTGTCGCCGAGCGTAGTGGAGCCGCAACCGGATGACGGTGTAGCGATGAGTGACGTGGATGCCGACGGGAGTCCTCGCGCGCAGAATGACAGCGTCGTGGGGGTGTCCTCCGACCGAATGGAAGTGGATGTCGCCTGGTGCAGGCCAACCGACTGGAGGTGAACCTGCTGAGGAAGATGACCGTTAGCAACCTAGCCGGGAGACGTCCCGGCAAGGCACTCCGACGGTCAAGTCAGTACTCCGAGAACAGTAGAAATAATGGAGCACTGGAAATGAGGGGCTTCGCGCGCGTACCTGATAATGAGGAGGGGAGTGACTTATATAGC